>DF240726.1:79714-105779 GCA_000507305.1 Breviolum minutum Mf 1.05b.01
AACAACAACAACAACAACAACAACAACAACAACAACAACAACAACAACAACAACAACAACAACAACAACAACAACAACAACAACAACAACACCAACAGCAACAACAACAACAACAACAACAACAACAACAACAACAACAACAACGCAAGTGGATTTTTCATACGCTACAACAAACCCATTGGTTGAAACTTGCCGGAAAATACTGATAGTTTTGTTCTTGCTCATCCTTGAACTCAACAAGCAGCTGTGCTGTTTTTTCAATTTGTTAAAAGATGTGAATGGAAAGGAAATAACACTGGAAAATGCCGGCTAACAGTTGAAATCATGTGTCTAATTTCGAATCTGATTTCAATTGCTGACTGTGGAAGAACACAAAAACACCTAAGAACATGGAACTGGAAGATGTTTAAAGGTCAATCCTACGCTTTCAAAATCAAACAACTCGCGTTTGAAAATTAGCAATGATTGAAACACGAGGAGGTCTCTTCAAGGGGTGAACTGTTAAACTTTGGGGGTATATCAATCTATCAATCTAGCTTTAAGCTCATCAATATCCATTGTACCTTCCCTAAAACGAACAGCAAAAGAGCCTGAAAGTAGGCCCGGAAAACCGTTAACCTAAAAGGACAGTAGTCAAAATGGGTAGATCTTCCCCCAAGTTTTAGGGTAGAAACAAAATATACCCTGCTGGGAACTGTCACATATCCCCTACCAAGGCAATTTTTGATGATTTTCCTTTCTCCCCACGCTAAGCTGTGTTAGTCCGGTGGTGGGTACTTGAAACCACCATTTTCAGATTTCCATTGCACTTGAGTTTTCAATTGAAAAGTAGTTAAACTAAGTTCATCTTCGCCGGGACAACTCCAAAAAATACTTGAAACCAGCACAAGTTTTATCTCATTTAATCTCTATATGAAGCCACTACCGTTCGGATCACTATCGTTGGATCACCTAAATCACCAAATAGTGGAACATGACTCGCCTTGTGCAGGTTCGAGGGTATTAGCAACTGCATCCTCTGTTTTCCCAATCAGTTGTTCATTAATTCCAGGCAAATGAGTATGGGTAAATATTACCATGTCCCAGCAAAATCCTGATGGGTATAATTAAAGCAATTGCATCTCCCTTTTTCGTCCCAATTCTAGTTGGTGGTTTCAACCCATCTGAAAAATATTCGTCAAATTGGATCATTTACCCAAGGTTCGGAGTGAAAATAAACATCTTTCAAACCTAGAAACGCTTTCTGGATCTTGAGGATGTGATTGGAATGGGTAAATGATACTCAAAGTGGTCAAACCACCATCTGGAATTTTTGTTTCATGACTTCCGAGCGTCGATCCCAGGCCCAGTACGCCGCACGGCGTCGCGGATCCGGGAGAAGTTCTTCCTCTCCTCGCAGGACGTTTAAGCCCTAACGAATAGGGGTGAAACTAGTCACGTAATTTTAATGGATGTGGATGATTAAAAAAACATCCCAAAATCTTCAGATCAAACTGGAAAATAACTTCCATCAATGTTTGAACAAATGCATGGAATTTACATGAATTTATCTCTGAATCTAACGTGACAAGTTCGGTGTAAATAGATATCAAAGCAATCAGTTGAAAGTGTGAGATATACAAAAGAACAAAAGCGATTGAACAACACAAACACTTTGGCTACATATGTCCAGCGATACATCCGGAAAAAAATATCCAAAACACAAAACAACACCAAATCATCTTCCCAACAAACACCTCCACTTTTCCAGTTGAAGCTCTCCCACTTCCATCTTCCAACAACGGGAAAAATCTTCCACCCATCAGTTTCCCAACCGCCCCGACGGCACGAAGCAACCAACCAACCAACAACGCTCTCCAGCAACTCGACGGCTTCTAAACCACTGAGGCCGCAAACCCACCTGGGTGGGACAGATAGCTGAAAAATCATCCCAATCTGAAGGGGTAAAATTTGGATCACCAAAGTTGGGGACTTTTTTGGGGGAACTTTCTCTTGGAGGATTTGTTTTGCGGTGATTTTGTTGAAGATTTTTTGGGGGGAGATTTATTACCAAATTTGAAGATAGAATTTGACAATGAATCTCATCTTCAAGTTCACCAAATTTGGGAAAATTCACCTTGAAATTCACCTAAAATAGTGTCAAGTTTGGCCATGGCCATTGGTTTTCTGGTCATCTGGGATTGGTTTTAAAAGAAAACATGTTTGTTTTTGGGGAGTCAAATTTGTCCCGCGACTACAAAGACACCACGTTGATTGTATGCACCATATTTCGGATGAGAGGGTTGAAGAAATTGGTCAAATTGTGGGATAAAAATTGATGAAACAAAGGTGTTTTTAAAAGTGATTATAAACATAACGCAGATCAAGCGAAGCGAAACCAACGGATTATCAACCAGATCCACTCCAACAAAAAATGGGGACATCCCAACCCAACGACAAAAGCAACACGCAAATCGTTTCATTATAAGTCATCCCAACTCTCTTGGCCCATCCAGTTCTCCCTCTACATCTTCATAGACATCCAAGAGTGAGTGTACTCATTGCTCATTACTCACTAGTTACACCCCCGAAATTTACCATGGAACCTGAAAATGATGGTTTCCAATAGGAATCTCCTTTTCCAGGGGCTGATTTTCAGGTTCCATGTTAAACTTCGGGGGAGTACATGAAACATGATCCAAATACAATATCCCAAATACAACATCTCACTTTTTCAGCAAGCAAAGAGTCAACCAAACAAAAAACGTGTTCTGTGGGAATGTTTCCTACAAGTTTCCATCATCTACCTCTTTCTCCGATGTCTCTCCAAAAAATAAAACTGCCAATACAACCAAAAAACATGGATCAGACAAAAACAAAAGAAAACAACAATGCAACTCCAAATGAAACAAATCCCCCACCATGAATTCAAGCTTCAACAAATTTCTCACCATGGATCTGTCATTTAAAAAAGAAAATCCAAGGATCAACTCGTTGGGTGCATGGAGTTGAAGGTGTCTTCCCAAGGACATGGCATAAGGTGTAAATAAACGACCAAAGGCATGAAAACCCGCCGTCAAACTGTCCTTGAGGCGGGTTTATGGCAGTCTACCCGTTTGGGCCACGAAAAAAAGGGGGTTGAGGAAATCATGATGAGAAGGTTAATGGCTTAATGGATGTGGTGAAGGGCGAATTGACATATCTTATTTGTGGTTTTTTGTTGGTGATGATGCAAATGATGCAAACGATGATGATGATGATGATGATGATGATGATGATGATGATGATGATGATGATGATGATGATCTCGTGCGATTCCTCTAACATGCCTTTGGAGGCCTGGTAGGCCGTACAAAACAAAAACAAAGAAGGCTCACTCTCCAAAAGCAAGAAAACCGTTCCCCTTTTTTCGGACAAGAGTTTCTTCTTCCATGGGCTTCTTTTTTCGGAGCTTCGTTTTTGTGCATTGTTTGGTCAAAAAGTCTGTTGATGGGGGAAGAACGGCTTATCGCCTCTAAAAGACGAATCACGTGAAGGGGTGGTAAAGTTCATTCAAAGAAATATCTAATCAATTTCAGTCCCTTTAAGAAAATGAGGGATGAATTATACTCACTTGCTATTTTAAAGCCGAGTGGCATAGTGATGATTCCAAGTATATTTGTATAGAAATAGTTTGGATAAACGGTATAAATCTATGTTTCATATTCCATTAACATGTCCAACTGTGTCAACACTTGATCCTACTGTAACTATTAACAACCCTACCCCCCAAAAAAAATCCGAATCGGATACCTCCAAACTAACAACATGTCCATTTCATCACCCCCCTATGTCGACTCTCGATTTTTCAAATACCAGAAAGCTCGGGGTGGAAAGCTTGGATTCTTCAGAAACTTCTCCCCAGATCTATGTTTCCTTCAATCCAACATGGTGTTTTTTTCACGTCAAACATGACGTGGATAGGCCTCAAAAGAATTAAAGAAAAACAACCAACTGAGGTCATGGCACCTAGAAATTTGGGCAGTATGTTGGAGATTTACCCCCTGGAAGTTTAACATTTCGCCCCCTGAAAATATACCATCCCCCAAAAGGAGAGTAGTCTTCCAAGAATCATTTTTCAGGGGCTATGTTAAACTTCGGGAGGGTAAGTCATGCTGGTTTTTCAAATCATTCTGCTATATTTTGAAAGAAGATTTTTCGAGCGAAAAACACGCAGCTCTTGGGAATAGATATTCTGAAATAATCATCTCAACAGAACTCTTCTTGACCCATCCCCCTTGATTTCAACTGATCAGCGAAAAATAACTTGTTGCATTATGAAATACTCGTTGGTCAATGATAAGGATTCTAGTTCATGGTTCATCGTAATTCCCAAAGTACGCAGGGTCAAAATAATAATCCCCGATACAAAACCCAAACAACCAGAGTATTTTCACTTGTAATCTAAGAGGCCCAACCCCCTTGCCTGCCACCCAAACCCCTAAGAGCAAAGCCTGCAGGATTATGAAGTCCACCATGATCCCTTGATTTTTCACATTCGCCAAAGACACGCCATAAAACAACCACTTCACTGGCCGCGGAACCACGGTTTCCACATCACCCGGGCCAGGCGCCTGGTGCTGAGACAACATGGCAGGGGAGAAAGTCATGGAAAAATGGTAGGAAAACGGATCGATGACTTCATGAAACTTTTAGCTACCTGGATCTTCCAAAGGGTGCTGAATGGATGATAAGGGGTGCCCATACACCATCCCTTGGATCCAAACAGAACCCCTTGGAAGATGCTGGTATGAGAATCTGGAGATTTAAGTTATCTATGTACATGTATCAACAAGAACATATATAATTACACATAAATGCAAACAACTCCAACGCACGTAACTCCGTTGCTTGGTGACGCGCAGTAAGACAATTCATTGACTCAAGTTTGGCTATTCACAATCCTTTACAAATCAAAACGTGTTATAAGCATTTTTGAGTCAACCCTTTTTGTTCCAACCCCAGTTTTATGTTGGGAGTCCCCAACAAAAAAAAGCCAAGAAATCTCCTGAAGTTGCAAATGTATGGGCATTGGCACGGCTAAAGCTTGATGACATCGTGGTACCATGGAAGATGCTGCAGAAATTTGGAGGAGCTCCACCAAGTGACGGCCGAGGGTTTCCTTGAAAGAAACCGCACATGACTTGACGACGTTGGAAGGCTTAGGCAGGATTAGTTTCTGGATGTCTTTTTGTTGGACGCAAAAACGTTATTTTGTTTGAAGGAACTGTATATTTGCATACTTTTTATATATGTCTAAAGGTTGGAATGGAGGAAACTGGGGGTGTAAAAAAGTGTGACTTGATTTGATCATAAGTTGGTGAAAATTGTTTGATTTGATCTAATTCAGTGGTCATGATAGTGGCAGTACCTTGTTCCAAATGCAAGTTGCATCCCAGAAATTCTCCACTAAAAACAAAGCAACAAACATCATAAACAGCGCAAACCACAACAGCAAACCAAGAAAACAAACAAGCAAACAGCATAGACCATCTACTGCCACCCCATTTGTATCATCCCACTTTATTAGAAGGAGAGCTCAGCAAACATTATACAGGAAAACCCTACAAAATCACCGCAAAATCATCGGTGTACATCAAGGAAATCTCTATTTGAAAACTTGGTTTGCCGTACGTCCCCCCCATAAATATCGAATCAAACAAACTTGGTGACCAGTGACCATGATTCTCCTGGATTCCAAACCAAAACCAAACATCTTTGCATCATTACCCCAAAAATTCATCTGCCCCCACCTTAATTACCCCAGGAATCCACAACCCCCCTCCAACCTCCCTCCCCCCAGACTTTCGAAGTGGCGGCACCCAAGGGGGAGAAGTGCAAGCCATCTTCATTCCACATCTCGGAAGATGACTTCTTGTACCTTGACGCTGAGGACACGATCGAGGCTTGAAGATGGATTCGGTTGGATTTTTTGTTTGTGTTAAATCAGACTCTTTTGTATGGATTGGTCTTAAAGAAGAAGCCCCACCTTTATATAACTTCAAAGAATTAAGATACTCAATATAACAACATTTGAGAAAAAAGTCTTCAAGATGTTGTTTTTTCAATCCTATACTTGCAAAAGGCTTTTTGGCCAAACAAGGGAACGATGCAATGCATTGTCAGGAACGAACAGCTCGAGGAGGAAGGTAAAAGGAAAAAACAGCTGTCAATTGCTTCATGTATGAATTTCTTACCTATATACTGGTGGGTGCAACATGGCCATTGTATAAAGGGGATTAAATGTGTTTGGAAAACTCTTCGGTAACAAATGAAGCATTTTTGCGGGTCCCTGATCTCCGTCCAAGGCACGGTAAGATCTGTTGTACATCCACGTATTTTGTCACACCTTCCTGATACCCTTCAGCTTCACACCAGCTTTGCAACATCTCATTGACCTCAATGAATTACCAGATGAAACGACAGATGATGGAGACTTTAAGGCGGAAAGTAGCCAGGATGGATTCACAAACAAATGATAAACCTAAAACATAAGTGTAGCTTCGTGAGAGCAGGAGTGTGATCAAAACGGCTTGACCTGAAAATAATCCTGGTGTAAGATGTGCAAGTACCTTGCAGCTTTTTGGGTATCTTGAGCCCCATTCTGCCATCATGAAAGTACCGACACGTTGCTTTTAGAGGATAGGGAATGTCCAACCATGCTACTTTGAAAGCAGTTCTGGCTAAGTCAGTCGGTAATTACTCCAGCTCACCAACCAACCGATGATTTTTGTTCAGCTTTCTTTCTGGGCATTGAATGTCATGTAGTACAGAAAACGGCCATCAATTGCTCAAAATGTTGCTCATCTTCAAGTCCAAGCCACGTCAATCTTGAAAAAAATGGATCATTTCCCCAAAACCTCTCTAGTTGGTGGTTTCAACGCATCTGAAAAGTATGCTCGTCAAATTGGGAATCTTCCCCACATGAGGGGGAAAATAAACAAATATGTGACACCACCACCCAGGTCTCGGTTGAAAGTTCAAAACCTCAACCTTTAGTCAACCACCAACTTGTTTAACCCCTGAAAATCCTTGGGCCCATTGTATCGTGGCTGGTCAACCTACACACCCCTACCTTTTCAGAAGTAAGGCCTTATTAAGGGCTTATGAACCCTTGGTTTGCCTTCTATTTCTTGGGGGGTGTATGTTAGTGGGGGATAGGTTGACTCGCCATGATAGGCTCAAATCTCCCATTCCCCAAAGAACAAATGCCCACAACGTTGCAACCGAAGCAGCACGTGTCCAGCGTTGATGATAACGGGTGTTCTCGAGAAACCTGGGTGTGTTCTCCAAAACTGCCCAGCTATGAGGTTTATTAGTCATGATTGGAGATTGTTTTGGAGAAATGTTTTCTTTTATTTTCTAGAAACATTTGAAACCATAGTGTTTCAGGATGCTTTTTTAATGCTTCGAATATCATGATGGTTCCCATCGTTTTGGCACACCAAGTCCTTCCTGAAAAAACGAGAAACTTCAAGCACAAGTCTGAATATCATAATGAACATGTGCATAGCGGATTCCAACCTTGCAGCTATATTCATTCATACCGGTTTTCGTGGTGATTTTTCTATCTCTACACTCCTGAAAGCTGCCATATAGTGCAGGTAGCATGGTTCAATGCTAACTGGTGAAACTGCGACATCTTGAAATTCTGTCTCCTGAGCCTCTGCCCCCCTCACTTCTATTCAGAAAAGGATGCATAGCAACAACCACAACCACACGAAACATTATGGAAAGTGAAGGGTCCCCACAATGTCAACTCCACACACAAATAAGGCCTTAAAGCCTTATTCAGGGATCATGGTGGTTCACAATCCCATATAAAGGCCCGGACTCCCAATGGAAACAACCTATAGACCACCCAATGCCACAAATGTCCGTCTTACCCAAGAAACCGATTGGGTGGCACAGACAATGCCACTGTTTTCACGCCTTCCACATGACAAGCCATGTGAAGATACTGGATGCATGTACCAATGGGTGTTGCAGGACAGCGCATCTCTTGAAGATCGTTGGTGCCAGCCATTAAGACCGCCTCCATACCGCGACAGCAAATGCCACCAGCAACCCCAGGGTTGGTCGAGGGAACATGTTTTTTCACCGAATTAGCAAACCTAGTTTTGAAGGAAATCCTCCAAACCTATACTTTTTGAGAAGGAAATGCCTTTGCTTCATATAGCATAAGTTTGGTGCCCTGTTGCAAAATTCTCCAACCAAAAACTATAGCTCCAAATACAGAAATGCCGTTCACATGGGATGTCAGGTGATAATCCAATCAGTTACGTGTCATCCCAGTGGTGACTGGAATCCTAGGCGGGGGGTTCTCAACCCAAGACATGCTATGACATACTCATATCATGGCCAAATGGTACTTGACAAAACACACAAAAAAATATTGGCAAAAAAATATTTTCCAACAGGCAGTTCCAGAGAGAAAACCTGCTTTTTGACCAAGAACTTTTCCCTCAACAACAAAAAATTGTTACCCTTTTGCTGCCAGCGCACCAAATCATATCTGTGCCCTTGCTGTTCTGCACGCCGCAGCAGCTTGCGCAAGCCCGGACCCGATTGACCACAGGCATCCTGGGAGAGACTTTTGTTGCAACAACAACAACAACAACAACAACAACAACAACAACAACAACAGCAACAACAAAGTTTCGACTTCCAGATCTTCCAGCTTTGTTTCCAACTGATTTCAGGGTAATAAATCATTATGGGGAGGTTGAGTTTAGGGAGGAGAGATGCAGCATTTTCAGGAGTTTTGGGATGATGGTGAATTCACTTGGCCACCAGGCATTCCAAAGTTTCTTGACCTTGTGATACGCTTCTTTGTGGAAACCTTCGTCAATTTCTCTCACAAACAAGAACATTCAGCGAAACATTTCCCCCAAGCTTTCAACCCATGAAAAAGAATACCCTTTTCGCGCCTTAAAAAGAATCTGAACGACTGAGAATATTTCACTCTGAAAAGAATGCATCACAAAAATGGCATGCCTAACACTATAACCCTCCCTGAAACTAGCATAACTCGTGAAATTCAATGAGATGAAATTTCGTTTTGGAATGGAAGTGAATCAAAAGTATTCCCTCATATACATCCGAAAAATAAGGGGGAACAAAAACACATCGTTGTCAGATTTCCCCACGGCCTCCAACTCCTCGTCCATCGATTCGACCAATTCGGCCGCTTCCATTCCACAGAAGCCACAAATGTCGAGGACAACGTTGGGCCATTGTTTGGCCACAGTTGTACCATAACCTGCTACCCCCCGGCGATTTGGTTGGTTGTTGGTTGCTTGCTTTCTTTTACAAAAAAAACACGTAGATATAGAGAGAACACAATAAAAGTGATTTCAACAACAAACATCGAGAAATGTCAAGTTGTTTTCTCAAGTATGTTCTTCCAAGTGATACACCCCCGAAATCTAGCAAGGCAATGGAAAACCAACATTTGAAGATGTGTTTCCTACTGAAAATGGGGATTTTCCAGCCAGTCATGTTAGTTTTCAGGGGGGTGTCATCCGAGAATCTGCCAGCCCCCAACTATTCCCATAAATAGAATCAATGACTCGATGTAGTCATTACTTTGTGGTCTGTACCTCTTTCCCTATTGTGATGTTCCATGCGGCATTCCGTCGGAGGAGGAGCCAACGATTTTGGAAACGTCTAATCTCTGAATTGATACCCTCTAATGAACGAGTCCATATCCCACTAGTCCAAAAAGGAACATATATCAAATAATTACATATATCTTTTAAGGTGCCTTGGAAGGGGCCACCTGTTAGTTCCCAGTATATGTACATGTGATTAGATAGTGATGATTTTAAGGCCATGAATTGAGCTCTTCGCAAAAAACAAACACCGCAGTCGGCATAGACAAACATCTTCAACCCATCCATCAGTCAGACATGTTATGCAAGCAGATCTACCCCACAAAGAATTATTTTTATTCTTTCATTTTATTCATTCATTTTATTCATTCATTTTATTCATTCATTCATTCATTCAGTCAGTCATTCGGTCATTCAGTCAATAGTCATGTCATGGCATTGATCTTCGGCCATCTCCTCACCTCCTGGTTGTGTTATTGTTGGCAAACTTTTCTCCCAATGGTTGGACCATTTTGACGAGTTACTGAGGTATCCATCCAAGGGAAATGCAGTCAAACTGTCCTGGGCGCTGTGAGGTGACTTGGTGCTTGAATGAGTTGGGGAAGCTAAGGATACCTCCCTTAGACCCTATTAAGAGAGCATGGTGGCTTAATCCCTTAATAAGGTCTAATTTCCTTGGGTGAGGGATGGCATTGAATGAGTTATATACCTTTAGATTCTCATACTAGTTCATGCTTCAGACATCCCAGGGTTTGCAAAAGTTTGATGGTTGAGAGGGTTTAATTTCCCACCCATGGAACATTATATGAAAGTAAGTGTTGTAGTATAAGATAAATCCCAGGTGAGTAACTATTTGACATTAACAAGATGTTCCTGGACATGATGAATAGAATTCACAATCTCATAAATGTGCCTAATCTATTGATCTGTCCATCAAATTCAACCAAGAATTCCACGGAGTGTTTCCTGCGAACATAGTTGCCCAACATCATTTATTTTCAAACAAATCTCCTCACTGCGCATGGTTTTTGAAGTTTTGCAATAGGAAAAACACTGCCCAGCGGTAAGACAATCTACTAAAGAACTTCACAAATTCGACAACTCACGCACATCTTTTAACATTTAACCATCTCATGTCTCCTCATCATACTTCCACAACACTCAAGTATCAAAAATATCAAAACCTTATAACTTTCAAGTCCTATTAATCCATTTGACATCAACATCAATCACTTCCACCTCTACCTTTCACGAAACAAAGCTTCCCCGAAGAGCAGCACCCGGACGCTCTTGGCGTCATCACCACTCCGAGGACCGTGAAAACGTCGCAGGGCGCGGTCATCGTCAACGTCAAGGTCCACAGGGTCGTCCATGGCGAGGCTTTTCCGTGGGTTCAGAAAAGAATGTTGCAAAGGTTTAAAGAGTTGCCAATCAGCCAAATTGCACCAAGCTTTTTGCTTGATTCAAAAAAAATGTGTTCCATGGCTTTTCTAGGTGTTTTTTGTTTGAGTTCAGATCTTCAAATATAGATTGACAGAGATGATTTATCGGCTGAAGAACTCAGGATTTTATTCATAGGTTCTGGATCTGAAGAGCCAAAGTATAAAGGCATGGGCCCCGGTTGCACAGGCTTTTTCCAAAAACAACACACGCTGACTGAATGAAAGATGTGTGTATTATACTTATGTACGTATTTTCAAACCGAATAATTACTTGTTTTAATCTAAACCCTTAGTACCCTTGTTTTAAGTATACAAGTAGTTATATATTCATGTTTTACTGCGGCATTAGCTTACTAAATCGATACTAAGGTCGTCTACCCCTACCTTACTAGCTCCTTGCGCTTTTCTTGCCATCCCAGAAACCCAGGTGTTGCCAAACCATGGCCCGGTAACGAAGGTCCGTCCCAAACACTTTCGGGAAGCGTAAGGCTAGAGGTGGTTTTCGGGATGTTAATGGGTTTCCTTTCGCGACTTACAGTCTTGATATGTGCTGTTTGGTGGTATGAGGTATATGTGTTGATCTGTTTGTTTCTTTTTCAGAACCCGTACTTTACTCAGACATGTTCCCATGAATTCTTGTACTTGTGATACGTAGGTCATAAAAAAACCTTGCACCACCACACTCGAATCTACTCCAATTCTGCATGTTTTTTTCCAATTCACCTTCAACTTCGACTCAATATCTTTCGTTTTTAAAGGTTGTATCAAATCCATCACACCAACAAATTCTAAAGGATTTCCCGACAACAAACATCATCCAACGGATACCAACAGATCCCACCTCCCATTCACGTTTCGTAATGAAACCACGAGGCCTCGGTCTTCTGCATCACTGAAGGTAGGTGTTGCTATGAATGTGGAAAACATCATGTATCATTCAAGAAGTTTATCCTATTAGTTGTTATGTCTTCATATATTGCCTTTAACTGTTTTCTAGTCAGAGTGTTCATGAATTTTCAATGTCCATCACCCTCATCCAAGAACATCGTCTCGATGATTTCTCTTTTTTGAAGATCATGAAATCACATATCCTCACGGTCTGCTTGGTGAATTTGTTATACCCTTCAAAAAGAGTTTGGCACCCCCCAACAGCAACAACTATATCCGTCGTGAACACATTATCTTCCCGGGCTCGCTTTTTTTGTTCCCAAATTTTTGGTTCCCATGCATCTTTCTAACAAGAACATAAGACAACCCAATCTTAGCCCCCAAAAATCGATAAAAATCGTGCAAATTGGATTAGGATCAAATTGTTGGAATCAAGTTTGTCAGCTGGAAGCTATGCGTTACAAAAAACACAGAAAGATAATGAGTTTCGATGAAACAAAAACCGCCAAACAGTTCCAGCTCGTTTCTGTTTGATGAGGCAAATATGGGAAAATCCCATCCAAGATTGAAGGCTGTTTAGAATCATTTCTTGACATGGTTGTAAAAACTGTTGGCAACACAAGTTAGCAACCAATCCTCCCAAAGTTTCGAGAGTCATTTTGAACAAGCAACACTTGTTCAAAAAGTGTTTAAAGTTCATTGGGAAATTGCTTTAAATGGGTAAAAACTGCCCCTTGTCACCGCTCAGCACTTCCTCCTTTTTTGGCCATCCAAGAGACGGAGATGCTTCACATTGCCTTGGGCTGCCGGTGGATTAGAGCGACAATTCTCTACAAGCCGGTGGGTCCAAGGGCCAGCCAGGTACAAATTGGAGTTCTGAGGCCCCTTACAAGTAGGGTGATAAACCCAGTTCTCTATCTATAAGGCCATTTCATATTGGAGTTATGATTGCATTTATATATAACTGGTAGGAACCAGGGACCCCCCCCTTTTTTCCATTGCTCAATTTGGGTTGGTTGAAGTGTCAACATCCAAATCAATGACCTGGGACCCGGGACCATAGATCTGGCAATAGAGGGTGGCTTTGATTTATCTATGGTTCGGTGAAAAAACAATCAAAAAAACCCATTACTTCAATCTGTTTTCGGGACGTCTTTAAAAACCATTTTGGAATGTTGCTTTACGAAGCACCTGTTCATCCGAAACGTGACGACGTGACGCTATGGGCATTAGCATGGCAACGGGTAGCATGAGTTGTGTAACGACTTCTCTTGTGAGGACATCCATCATCATAGGAATGCCACTCAGGGACGTTAGGTCGATTGATTTTTTCTGGCCTTCTTTCCTGGGGGGTGGAAATTTGGAAAGCCTCCTTCCCAGCACCAACAAATTTCATCGGAAGGAACTCCCAAAATGCAAAGAGCTCCGCTTTCTTTTCGACGACCCAACGTGAGGCGTGATGAAAGACCTGGCCGTAAAAACACCGTGAAAACACAGCTTGGCGTGTTTTTTTGTCCGAATAATTGGAGGTTCTGGTTGTTTTCATTGTCAAGAAATCAAGAATCGTAGTGGAAAAAGAATGGGAGCAGGCTTCATGATACCAGCTGGAAGATTATTTGGTGGAAGCAGAAGTAGTCTTTTGGTTGAGAAAAAGTTTAAAATAGTTGAAACATGTATAGTGTGTAAATATATATGTAAATGACCTGACCTCCGTTGGCAAACACTCATAATTATCGTACGCCTTGATTATGTCTCACGATTTAGCCTGCATAATCATTTGAAATGCGAAATGACTCCGTCCACAACCAACGAAACGAAACGAACCACGAGGAGTGGCCTCTTGATAGATCTTCTGTGCGCGTTCTTCGTCCCTCAAGGACGCTTGGGCTTCGCGCAGTTCCACTTGACCTGCCTCGGGTGGAACTGGGGCATTGACGGACTCCCCCTTTGTGGATGACACTCAGGTAGGCTACTTGGAAAGATCGTCAAGTTTTTTACAACAAAAACCTGTTGCTTTGTCATTTGAAAAATACTGGCTGATTCATGTTCAATCAAGTAATAATCACGCATAAAAAAATGGTGATTGTCCACAATACACAGAAAATTTGTTTTAGAACTAGGCACCAAAAAACTCATGTCCAAGAACGAAGAAGGGCCAAGTAATACATTCCTGATCATTCCTGTATGAACACTTCATGGGGTAAACCTGCCAAAGCAACAAGAATAGCTCGGATGAAGCACAAAAAAAAACAGATGAAGCTACAAAAAGATTGAGAAATTGATAGAAAATCTGCTTTTCTCATATTCCATCAAACTTGGGAAGCTTAAAAATGACACGGCTGGCACTTGGCCAAGTAAAATTCCTTCCAATCTGACCATCATAGCCTATTCAAGTGTTGGAGCCGCAGAACTACAATTATCCTTCCCAAAATTATCGTTTCACTAATGGCTTGTCAATTTGCTATATGTGCATGTCAAGTTGGTTATAATTAAACATCTTTGTCTTGCAAAACTATCCGGAAAAACACCAAAAACACACCAAAAAATCCTCCACTCAACCTAGTCACCCATGTCCCTCCTTCATATCTCCAAGGCACCGTCGATTGACGTTGCAGTTGTCGGGTGCGTCGCACGGCCGCTGGGGTTTCCTGAAGGAAAGGGCTCACTGGAGTGAATGTGAAAAATTTCCAGGAAAGCTAAGAGCTTTGGGGAGCTGAAAATGGAAAAAAAAAAAAACGGAAATTTCATCTTTCAACCAATAACCATCCATTTTTGTTCAGCAGAAATATGAGTTTCAGGGAGGGTAATTATCTCCTTCCAGGATGGATTTTTTTCTCACCGCTTCTGGGCGAAGGACCCACACCGATAGTTCCATTTTAGATTCAAGATGAGATGTTACTGTTGATGGTTCAGGAATCCGGCGAGCACCAGTTGAGGTTGGTAGTCTATCCCAGTGATTACAAGGGAAATTTCTGATTCCCATCAACATCAAAGCTATTTGAAAATCAAGACCGAAGTTCCACCCAGATCTTGTTCAAAATTTCCCTACAAATCCCCCACACAAAAAAAAAAGATACACCTAACAGTATGATGCAAACATGTATTCATGTTGGGTATAACATATATACTTAATAACATTTGCGGTAGTGTCTGTTTTGTTTCCCGTGTTTTTTTCTTTTCGCCCACCGGAAATTTAAATTTAGGGACCCAAAAAAACTGACAACCTCACGTCCCGGGTGCCCCGGCATCCGCCACTTCCGGTGCCTCTCAACGGCCCAGGGTGAGTTTGAAGGGAGTTGACGTAACAAAACCCCCATGAAGCGGAAGGAACCAAGGGAATCCAATCTGACCCATAGGATCCATGTATGGTATATTTACCTACATTTGCTTGATTTTTATGGTAAATGTAGGTAAATATACCATACATGGATCCTCAGGGTGATAACAAAAACTTCCTTCCAGTTTTTCTTTAGTGATACTTTTCTAGTGATACTTTTCTAGTGTTCCTTTAGTGATCCTTTACCTCCAGCTATTTGGAAATCAAAACGTCACTTAAACGTTTTTTAATCACCTGGCCCTTCTATTTTAGAATTCAAAAAATCATGCCCTTTTCATCGAAAAGTCACCTGGCCTTTTACAAAACACATGGCCCTTTTCTAAGGGATCAAAAAGGTCAACTTTCAATCTGATTTTGGTTGGGGATTTTTTGGATGCCAACCAACCAGACAAAAAAAAAAAAATACCTGGGAAAAAAAAACTAAAAACTCGGAAACCAAAATTCCTCGGAAACCAACCAACCAACCAAAAAAAAACTCGGAAACCAAAAGTGAGATTGGCACCTCAATGACGACCTCCATCAAGCGTTCAAAGCCCGGTGCCATGTGACGTACAGCTTCTAAGGAACCTCGGCATGGTATGGTAGCATGGGGGCATGGAGGTTGAAATGGTGAACGATTGAATGATCCTAGCTGCCAAACAGTTCGTTTTTGGAGTTGTTGCTATGGTTAAAACAATATGTGCAAATTGAATTGCAAAAATGCCAAAGCTTCGAGAAAACAAATGGAAAGAAACAAGGTCTTAACTAGTGTCAACCATTAGAATGACGAAGTGGGCTGACCTGTTCTCTCTTTGTGGTGGAAAGGTTGCTGATCACTGATCACTAGCATCAACAAGGGAAATTGAGAATCATTTGAGATTCCTTATAAAAATATTCATCTCTGCATGTACTTCATTCCATTGAGATGGAGTTCTTCAATGTCCTCATGAACGGGTTTGAATTTAGATAAGGTTTGACAAACATGTGTCTTTTGGGTGGACAACTGGTGAACTTCAATCAGTTCATCTTTCCATGCCAACTCTATGTCAATTCTTCACCAAAAAAGACAAATATGCTATTCCACATGGAAAGAGCAACCGCGATGACTTTTCTTCAGCTGCCCCAACACTTTAGCAGCGAAAACATCTTTTCGAAGTTTTTCCCAAAAATAAACATTCCATTACCTGCCCCGAAAAGCACGAAACTCTCATCCTAGACCTAGAAACTTCAAGATACTTGCATTTTTTCGCAATTTGCCAATCTTCAAAAATTGTAGCGGTTAAAAATTGTAGTTCAAAATCAGGATGGTTTAAAATCATACAACCACAAACAAGAAACTTGCAAAAAGCAAATCCCTTGAACTGTTCAGGACTATCAGATCTGATGAAAAAAAGACAACACTTATGATGAGTTTAAGCCAAATGTATAGGTAAATATTCCATACACGGAGCATATGGGATTTTCAGATCTGAAAAAAACACAGTGGCTACAATGGTCTGTCAACGTTTTTGGTCCCCTGACTATCCTTCTTCAAGATGAGGACTGCACCTTGATTACCTCAGCAAATTTCTGAGGTAGCTCTTGAAAGGGTACACCCCCGAAAACTAAGATCAACATAGCACTAGCTGTGGGTTTGGGTTGGTGGTTTGGGTGTTCCTTATAACCCTATATTTTGATCAAAGAAAACCCCAGAAAAAATTGATCAACCTGAACCTGAAAAACCATCAATGAAAAATTAATCAAAGATAACCCACAGCTAAGCTTAACCTGATAAGATGACAACGGAAAAAACAACAACTTGAAGATGTATCTCCTGCCAAAACTGGTAATTTTTCATTGCCATGTTAGTTTTCTGGATGGTAGATGGGAATTTTTGGGAATAAGAAACGCATGTCAGAGATGTGACCTTTAAAATAAATCCACTTTAAAACATCCAAATACATCCAGTAAACGAACATGTACTAAAGGTAATTGACCTAATTCCAAGAGGAAATACATACAATAAATACATCTACTGTGCAAATGGTGGCCAGCCAACTATGTTCGTTTATTTGGAGTACATGCTCACTAATCAATACATCCACTGCCACTGGTGCTATGATCAATTACCATGGCGCCAAAAAGATGCGAGTTAACCCCAAACTTCTCCATCGTTTTCAAACAATCCAAAACGGCGGTTGGAATTTTCTCGGTGCACCTGTGAGACCACAGTAGTTGGAAGCACTAAACACCGTGAAGAGCTTCCCTGGTCGTCGAGTTTTCGTCTTCGAGAATTTACTGGAGTTTTGAGTTGAGATTCCGGGGGAACAAAATACAAAGAAATAATTCAGTTAATGTTGATACAGAAAGTCGCCACAAAGAAAAATGGTTTAAATATGTTTAAATCATGTGATTTCTTTCACGATCCCTTCAAAAGAAAATCGTTGAAGTTGTATTTTTTTTCGGAGCCGTGCAGTTTTGTTCTGAGATATTTTTGGTCGGGTTTCTGAATTCGACCCTCACCTTCATTGAAGGTCAAAAATATTCAAAGGTTACCTTTTAACGAATCTTGGGTATGTTCTCCCCAGACAAATTGCATGGCAATGATTGACTCGTAAGTTCAAAACTAACAAGCTTTTTAGGGGGTATTTGTTTGAGGGATTCTCACCGTATATGTTTGATTCCCCAATTTGTTCCAAATTCCATGCAAAGCATATCAAATCCATCAAGCTCACCTCTCGTCACTGCTTCATCTTTCGCAAACCAAAAAGGTCACCAAATTTTTGTTTCACTCAATCCAAAATACCCTGTGAGTGAGGTACACCGGGCGTTTCTTGCTGAAACAAAACGACAGGATTCCTTAAACGAAATCCGTTGGAAATCTGGGATTTCAATAATTTATGTTTGCACATGATGCCAGATTCCAAATTCCAAATCAATGGTTTTTTTCTTGTCACCCCCCCAAAAAAAAAACTATATGCGGTGATTGAATGACTTACTCAATTTAAGAGACCTAATAGAACAATATCAAACATATGCACCGGTCGTAAAATTGAATTTGGATCATCTTCCCCAAGGATATCAAGGCAAAAGATATCACCAAAAAAAAAATCTTTCAACAAAAACAACCACCGCAAGAAATTCAGTAAGTAGCTACACAAAAAACAACACACGCCGCTTGGCGAAAACCGTTGCCCCGATTCGACATGCGACATCTGAGGCGATACGGTCTGTACAGCTGCCCACCTTTGTGATGCACGTAGAAGCCATCATTGTTGGGAGGCACCTGTCGAAACCAAAAACGTCGAGGTTGTGTTGGAAACTTCGCAGTGCAGTGCAAGATGTTCAAATGCTTCGCCTGATATGGACCTTAAAAGGAATTTGTGTGAATTCAGGTTTTTTGGAATCGTCACCATGGCTAAAAAAACAGGTATGAGATGAATAACCCTGGTAAATGAGCGCCAAGCTACAAATTCCTCAAAATGTTGGGCTGTTTTGAAAAACTCGAATCGGTGAAGCTACTGCGAAAATCTTCCAAACTCATTGATTCAGAACCATGGAGCACCTCAGGTAACTACCATCTGTTGTCTTGCAAGCATGCGCTGGTATACACGGAGGACACTACTGAGAACCACCTGAAGTTTCATGAGTTGGACGAAAGAATCTTCAACTCTTTAGAAAGGCGTTCCTTCCAACAATAAACATCCTCTCCAAACTTCAACAAACAAACCTAATTGCAACACAACAATCACCAACCCCAACCCATATCTTTAACACCTCCAACCCCAACCTTTCACCCCGTCTCTTTTGCGACCCCACCTGATGAGATCTCACGACCAAGGCATATCCGGTCTCTTGCAAAAAGCGCTCCGTGACATCCGGACCAAACCTGCGACAAAAGCCGGATGTCACAGGTGACAAATTGATAAACAAATGGTGTTTTCTCTTGAAGAAATCTTAATCAAATTTTCCACAGCGTTTTTTTTTGGAGAAAACACAGGAAAACGTGAGGGATTGAGGTTTGGTTGTTGTTGTTGTTGTTGTTGTTGTTGTTGTTGTTGTTGTTGTTGTTGTTGTTGTTGTTGTTGTTGTTGTTGTTGTTGTTGTTGTTGTTGTNAGTTGTAGGTTTGGTTGTTGTTGTTGTTGTTGTTGTTGTTGTTGTTGTTGTTGTTGTTGTTGTTGTTGTTGTTGTTGTTGTTGTTGTTGTTGTTGTTGTTGTTGTGGATTTAAATGATTCTCCCCGAAAGCTAACTGGTGCCTAGTTTTGAGCCGTAGCCAGTAGCCATATAAATTTTGCAGTGGTTGGTGAAAATGAGGGGTGATCTGTTTGTCACCTGCCTTGAGGGGTCTGTTATTTAAACAAACTACCATAGGATTCCGTATAGTCAAAGAAATAACAGACCCCTGTGTTTGCCTAGCTTGACCTGGATCTATTCAAAGTTCCAAGTGTTTCAATGTCAAGAAACTTTTAAACTCACCCTTTTCCATCCAACGTATCAAACTTGCCTAAAATACTCATTTAGTATGGTCTATGACTATTATTCTACCTATATACATTTGGATGGTTTAGAGATGTTTAGAGAGTAAATTTAACGTAACTAGATATATCCATATCACACATTTCCTCTATTTGTTGGTGAAAGTTTGGGGTTTACCTGTGAGAACACCACGCTTCAGGCCAAGAGACGCTGATAATCCAGGGCCACGTGGATTCTGTGAGGAGCCACCGTAGTCCTGAAGGATTTGTTTAACAAAAAAACAACAGGCCAAAAATCAAAAAAAATGTTGAGACACCCTGCAGATGTTCAAAAATACGAAACTTTTATTACTCTTTATAGTCTTTGAGTCACACCGACAATTTCAAACAACTCAAAGAATGTGAGGCCGAATTACCTTGGACAATTTTCAACGAAAATGTTTGCCAACAAAAGGGTCGAATCGCTGCTTCTTTTTTTCCAGTCATATCTTTTGAGGGTCGAATCGCTGCCCAACCAAAAGTTCCCAACCAACCCCAACCCCAACCCAAACCACCCCCAGAAAAACCAACCTCAATCCAACCCAGGTTGCTGCCCGCAACCACCAACGCACCCAACACCCACCACCGCCGTGGAAGGGGCTGTGGGATTCTCCTGCGGATCGGCCCACATGGCATCGATAAAAGCAAAGTCCACCGCCGATGCCCCAGCCGAGGCGGATGGGATCTGCACATCAGTAGGTTGGTGCCGGTGGTGTTTTTTTCGGATGAGAAGTTTGGGCAAGGCTGAAACAAAATAGTTGGCAAATTAATTATGCAATAATATGTAGTATGTAATATAATATGTGTTTTCAAGTTTTTGAGGATGTTGATTAATAATTTACGTGTGTGTTTTTTTGGTGAAGGTTTCCCTTGTAATTATCTTTGCTGGGCCCTCATGCTACCTTTTTCGGTAAGCTACTGGAAGAATCCCCCTATCATCTCATTGAAGGTTGAGAAAGCTGCCAGCCAAGTGTGGGATTTCCTAAACTGGGGGTTTCCTAAAATGGTGGGTTTCCCCAACAATTTCCATGGGTTTGCCTACTAAAAATGATCAGCACTTGTGGTGTGAAATGGGGGTACCACCATGTAAGGAAACACCCAACTGGATCCAGCCAAACTTTGGAATAACTTTCTTTCAACTGTGGTGCGCAAAATGTTGGATACAAACCCTCCAACCTTCCAAGTCCGTGAAAGCTTGCACCGATACGGCACCATGGGTTTTGTTTGGTCATGGCAGCAAATGATAGGTGCACAATTTTGATTCAAATGGAAGTTTGATCAAAGAAGTGAAAGCAACTCTCGATTCGCACAGTGATTTTGGCGTTTCGCTTTTTGAGTTTTACTTCCATTTTAGCTTCTCAATTTTGGCGGCAAAAACTGTTTGTTCCTTCTATAATATATGTTGGCTCCCTTAGCGCGGACCCTCCTAAAAGTAGACATCCTATGGAAGTCAACAAACTCCTCTCACAATCACCCATTCAATCGTTATCAAGAAGTGTTGGCAAAATCATTCCAAAGCCAACAGTTTGTTCCGAACATGTTCAGGTGAGCCAAGAATGGTTTTAATTATGATCAATGATTACCATATAGTGTAGTATCATCCCCTACTTTTTCAGGCCAATAACTCTTACTTTTTGGCGAGGTATCTTAATCAAAAATATCTCTTAAACAAAAAAAGGCACAGGAAAGTCATCTATATACCGCGTATCCACATTTTTTGGAGTAAAAAATTCAATAATAAGCGCCATCCCCAAACGAAAAAACAAGAACGGAAACAAAAATTCACGTCAAACCCGTCAACACCTCAGGGTTTCGCATCCGGTTGGCTTGTAACCTCGGCAGTAAAGGAGTGGGTGGAACTTTGGCTTCGGTTCAATTAATGAAGGTGTATATATGGATCGAATTTCCAAGTACATTGAAGTTCTTTCAATATAACTTAGTATTCCAGTGTATAACGAACAAGTCAGGCAAAATACCCCAAATATTCTCCTGGGAACTAACATATCCCACTTGAAAGGAATGTTTGAGTCGATGATTTTCCGGCGTTCCCGTTTGGTGGGGTATGGACGAACCGTTCCTTGGAGGGTAACAACATTAAAAGGACTTCATCCCAAAAGGAAAGTATCATCTTCGAAAACCCCCGGTTTTTTTTAATCAATTAGTTTTTGATGGGAGTTCAAGATCTGCGACTCTTTTTGTCATGGTTCCTTTGTTGTAGGTCTGTTTAAACAAAACTTGAGAGACACAAGTTAGTTGCAAATTCACTTGGATGTATATATCTTGATGGAATGCTTCAACAAAAGAAGTGTTAGTTAAAACTGAGTTCTTGTTTAAAAGAATAAGAGATAACAATAATCATATTGTTCGTGTTGAAATCATTTGAAAAACATTGAAAAATATTGAAGTCGTTTGGACATATTTGGACCAAAATTCCCGATATGAAGCATCACATGTCCCAGGTTCAGTGAGATGGTCCTCAAAAGCATTAGTGTTGATTGGGGATTGAACACAAAGGGGTGAGATGTGGTTTCCATAAATAGCCATGAAACTTTCCTTCAAACTCATAGTTTCTCTGTGCTGGTATCGGATGCATGGTGATGACTGCACTTAAAACCATCACTGCACTTAAAACCTCTTACCGCAACAGTTCACCGCACTGGACCAACTCATTTACACTGACCTAAAATTGTTCAGGTCTCTACGGGGATGTTGCAAAAATGGAGAAATTGGATGAAATTGGATCATTTCAAAATTCTCAACATCAACATTCTTTGAAACCACCACTGATTTATAAAACGCCGAGTTGCAGCCGCAAAAAGCTGCCCGGTGCACCACGTGAGAGACCTCCATGTACCACGAAGATCTGGCGTTTTTTTTGGATGCAACTTGGGCCAGTTTCCCCCTGTCATTGCTCGTGGCAATCATACATATTCATACAACATTAGAGCTTGGGATCTCCTCAAAATGTTTCAGTTTCGAATGTCGTCCTGGTAGAGACTCTAAACCTTCATGAAGGCCACGAGTGCAACGGCACCCCGGGAGAGGAAACGCGCATCCCGAGGTATATCTGCCGTTTGGGGAACTACCATGGGTTTTCTTGCGCAAAGACAACTAGTCTATAAGAAAACCCAAGCAATCTGTCGATGCTCTGGGAACCCCAAAGGTAAAAAATTAAAAAAATCTTTCAATCCACCACTTGTAGGTATAAGTGTTACACATTAGGACCAGGATTATCTTAAAAGAGCACACCACCTTTTGTGGGATCATGTCATGTCCGTTGCAAGTGAAATGATCGTTTTACATGCATTTTCCAAGTCCCGGGACCTGAAAAATACATGCATCCTCCCAGCTACAAAACTTCTGGCTGTAGAGCCGGTAGCCTTCCCCAAAATTATCCTGCAAGATTGCCATGTTGTTCGCAGGCAAAAAAACAACAGATTTTCCAGCTTCCAGACCCCTTATGGTTCATCCAACAAAAAAAGACAAACTTCGAGCTATGAACTGATTTAAAACTAATCAACTGGAACCCCCAAAAAAATGGAGGATGGATGATTTGAGATGAGCTTCCTCTGTAGAAGCATGACATTCAGGTTGTCTAACCGTCAATTACTTGGGGAATGTATAGCTGTTGGCAAGGGAGTTGCTAAACTGCCATTGGAAACTCACCACCCGGAAGCGGGATGGAACCTGGTTGTCAATGACAGAAGCTAAAGGCAAACGCGCAAAGATGCGTCCAAACTTTTCGTAGATCTAGGCGGATTTTATCGCATTTTTTCCAGTTCTCTCTGAATTGTGGTGAGTTACCACAAGAAGACGGGGGAACTGTTTTGACCCCCTAAACACGATCCGGCTCCCAATGAACAAAAAAGTATCCGAGAATATCCCTGGCAAAAGCAACCTGCAGATTTGTTTTGTTTTTTGCCCAGTCGAATTCTAAGTGGTGGTCATTGATTGGTACCAAATAAAGCCAGGACTGGACAGCAACAAACACAGGGGTGGCCATTAATTGACACAGCAATCTTATTTTAGACATCCATCAGTATCTCCAGAAATTGCTGGTCAAAAACCCATTGGAGCCATTGATCTCTATGGCAAACGTGGTAAGATGTACCCATTTTTCGGGCAACAAAAAAAAGGCAGTGGAAGACGCGCTCCCTTGACATATTGGGATGGTTCCCTTACCATTTGTTGGAAAGTTGTTATGAAAATAGTCCAATTTAAAATTTGGACGTTAAGACTCTCAATTCTTCACAAAAAAAAAACTAAAAAATCTCAAAAAGTGCTTTTCTTCACCCAAAATGTGAGTTATGTGTGAGGTTGGTGGTGTTTGAGCGAAAATCCGATAATAACCCAATGAAGTTGGGATAGACCCCGACTTACAGGATACAGTGTTCAAAATGACGATCTCTTCACCCTTCATCCCGTTAGCAGTTTTGTCTGTGAAAAAAGAACCTGGCTGGAAATCCACCCTTGCCAATACTCAAATGCACTCCCTGAATTTAATAGCAAATTTACTCCTAAACATAGGTCATCCATCCCCAATTAGGAAAGGATTTACAGTATATAAGTCTTCTTGGGACCATTGATTTTCAAAGGGGGCCATGTTAGCTGCTTCAGGAAGGGTACATTGATATAGATCCTTTCTTTGGTGGATCTTCCTAGCCTGCTAAACAACGTGTTCCCGGCATTTGACCGTCTTGCTTCAGGATGTTTTGCACCAAAAAAGTGCTGAATCCTTCAGAAATATGGCGATATTTGATGTCCCCTTGAAATATCACTGAAAAAGATAGTTTGAATAAAGTACATCATTTTGTAAGCCAAGGGATCACTAAATTACCCATTTGGGGAGGATCAAACAAGCAGCAAATATGTGGTCATTTTGGGTGATTTCTCTTATAGTAGTGCATTGTTTGGGTATAATATAGTGACCAAAAAGGGCTAACGTTGTAAATTCCCGTTCCCTTCAAAAAAGAGGAGATCATCTTGTGCAAAAACAAATCGCCTGTCCCAATCAACAAGTGTCATGAATATGACACCACACCCAAACAATACACACCACTATTTCAAGGCAAATCCCCAGCGTGGTGGCACGGCCGGTTTTTTCCGGCCTGCGCCGATAAACCGATAAACCGATAAACGGACAAATCGGCACCGGCCTGCGCCGATAAACCGATAAACCGATAAACGGACAAATCGGCACCGGCCTGCGCCGATAAACCGATAAACCGATAAACGGACAAATCGGCACCGGCCTGCGCCGATAAACCGATAAACCGATAAACGGACAAATCGGCACCGGCCTGCGCCGATAAACCGATAAACCGATAAACGGACAAATCGGCACCGGCCTGCGCCGATAAACCGATAAACCGATAAACGGACAAATCGGCACCGGCCTGCGCCGATAAACCGATAAACCGATAAACGGACAAATCGGCACCGGCCTGCGCCGATAAACCGATAAACCGATAAACGGACAAATCGGCACGCACCGGGCTATTTGGCTATTGTCCGTTTATCGGTTTATCGGTTTATCGGGTTATTGGGTTGTTGGGCTATAGGATTTATCCTTTCATCGGTTTCTTTACTTTGTTGATCGGTTTATCTGTTTTTTGTGGCTTATCGGGTTATCGGTTTATCGGTTTATCGGGTTGTTGGGCTATTGGTTTGTTAGTTTGTCGCTTTATCTGGCTGTTGCAATTATCGGTTTATCGGATTGTTTGTGCATCGATCGGTTTATCGGGTTCTTGGTGTATTGGTTCATCGGGTTATGTACAGCGTCGTGGCACGGCCGGTTCAGCCTGCGCCGATAAACCGATAAACCGATAAATCGGCCCTGGCCTGCGCCGATAAACCGATAAAGCAATAGGCGTACAGGATCGGGGCTGCTTCTTTCACGGTTTAGTCGGTGCATCGGGTCACCGCATTGTTTGGTTAATTGGTCTATCGGTTTATCGGTGCATTCATGCCCTGACGATAGGAGTCTATCAGTACTGGCATTGTTTAGTGACGTGCATATTTCGTGAAACAAACAAGGCCTCCCCGAAAAATCCAAAACTGGACAAGTAATTCTCTGATACTCCGATACTATGCCACCATGATACTAACACCCTGTGACCCTATGATAGGATCATACTATGAGATTATGAGAAGAGGGTGAGAAGAGTATAAGAGTAAATCACAATAACACTGTGATGCTATGATACTATCATAATATGATAGTGTGATACTACGGGATGATATGATGATACTATACTACTATGAGACCATGAGATATTATGGGGCTACAATA
>DF240727.1:0-70122 GCA_000507305.1 Breviolum minutum Mf 1.05b.01
ATATTAGCCAACATAATGGGACACCAAGTTAGGGACCTTCAAAAACAGCAGGGCCCCCGTTGGGCTTTGTATATATTTCCATGGTGAAATTTACGGTGACTAGCCTGGATACTATGACCCAAATTCAGCGTTTTTTTACGACACGGGTCCGCCGGCCTGGATGCCACTGGTGGCCCTAGGCATGGCGACGTGGTATTCGTGGTTGGGACGCTTAGATGGGCTGCTCTGAACCTCGCTGTCATCAACATTGATCAGCATAAAACGACTCTATTTATATGGTGTTTTATAGGAAGATGTAATATGATATAGGTTTATAGGGAGATGTTTGTACAAGGTTTACAGATTTTATCAACAGAATCATTTCCTTAAAATGAAGATTTATAGGGAGACATAATCATCCTGGGGGTAACTGGTACTTCGTGTGGGGTAGATCCAACCTATATCGTTGCATTGTCACCATCGTCACTATCATCGTGGGTGTTGGTATCATACATATCAACATTGCCACAGTGGTCGATTTGTTCAATACATTAAAATTATGACCGACATGTGATTTAAAGGGGTAACTCATGGAGTATATCAGTATATCACTCCCTATTGCAATGGATGTTTCCTGTTGAAATTTCTCCAACTGGAATGGAACAAAAATCACCATACAATGGACCTTTTCCAAGCTGTGCCATGATCATTTACACATTGAAAACTGCCCCCCGAAAACATTGAACCCCGCCAAACCATCCATTTTTTGGGGATGCAAGCCGCCGTTGGTCCAGGCATCATTAAATTACCCATTTTGGGGGGAATCAAACAATGCAAATGTATGGTCATTTTGAGGGATTTCCCTGAAATATTGCATTGTTTGGGTTGGTAATATAATGACCCCTGCTTAGTTGGTTGGTTTTCGGGGGTGGGGCAACGTTGCCTCGTCCAAAAATCCTTCCTTCAACGCCGATCAAGGCAGGTGGAGATGGGCGAATCAAAGCCCTCAGAGGTTTCGACATCCAATGGGACGTTGGGAAGACCTAGCGGGGGACGAGCAGTGATGGGGAGGGAGATGACGAGATGACGTACCGAACCCTGCCTTTGAAGGACACGTCCGAAAATTCATAACGTCCCCTCAAAAATAGTGGTTCGAAAAACGCAGGCTTTCCGTTTGTTAGTTTTCTGGGGTGTACCTGCATTTACCTGATGGAATGAAAGTAGATGATCCCGGTGCTAGTCACTAAAATGTCAGACACTCAAGTGTATTTGGTTAACACTAGTTTATCTCACATTTAGGTAAAGCGACCTTGCAACGAACTATTTGGGATACAAGATTCACTTAAAGCCCCAGATGTAAACAGCTAAATTTGGGTTTTGGGATTTGACACTGGCGTACTGTAGTACATCATGTCCCCCCCCCACCCAGGATTCCAGTCATCACCAGCCATTTTTATTCCGGGAATCCCAACCGAAACCTTTGTGACGATTGCATCCTGGGGCTGGGTGAAGGGAGATACCTGACCCATTGACATGGGACCACCAAAATTTCTTTTCAGGTTGGTTTTATGTACCAGGCCTAAGCTAAGCATTTGTACAACCGGCCTTATGTTTTTCTCACTCAGATTTCTAGGCTGCCAGGCCTTTTCGGCAGCCGTTTTGTTTATTGCCAGTTCTACTGTTGAAAGCTACCCCCGATCCATTCTCCAGTTCGGATTTTTTCTCAGAAAGCAGGGTCAGTTTGATCTTGGTCCAGGGTGAAAACTGGTAAGACAAATCATAACCGACCGGGAAATGATTAGTTAAGACTCTATAGCCATTAGTCAGTAGTTTGGTGATACTTGGTTTTTGTCTCATTTCCAGGATTTTCACTCCAATATTTTGATGCTTCATAAGCTTGGTGAAATGGGTGTTTCCAAGAATAGAGGTACCCCAAAATGGATGGTTTATAATGGAAAACCCTATCAAAATGGCTGATTTGCAGGGAAAACCCACTACTGAGCTGCGGTTGTGACTCGTGTTTTCTGCTTGGTTCTCCTCGGGTCAGAAACCTCAGGTTCTGGCAGAAAATGTGCTGGAATCCGGTGTCGTGGCACGGGAAGCCCATGTGCTGATGCCGGAGCGACACCGTGGGGGTTTCGAGGTGATCTTAGTTCAAAATCAATGGACGGCGAGTTAACCAACTTCAATGAAAAACCCAACAGATTATGGTTTGGTTGAAACATTGCTAATATATTGTATGCAATTTGCGCTTCCTAATTACTCTTACAAGATGGATATGGCTGGCTATATCCTCAGTTTAGTATTTGCCAGAGTGAAATCCTCGAATTCAACGAACATTTTTTCTGATGATGAACAAGGTGGTGATTTTTGACAAATTGGTATACCACCAAAAGGTCATGGCAAAGCACAGGGACATCATGGTAAAAATATTCTTGTACTGTTGAAATACACCATTCCACCATTGATCATGGGAATCTAAGGGGCACGACTACCTGCCCCAAAGGGACATTCGTTCGTTTTCGGGGGTGTAACTTCCATGGACACTCTACTTGGATGTCCCCGGAACTTAGGATGAATGGTTAGTAAATGGGTCATTTGACCTACTTATAAATGGGGTATATTGGGCTTATAACCCATTTCCCAACCATTTACTAACTTGTTGGGACATCCAAGTAGTATAAAGAACTTGGTTTTCTTTGATGTCATCCATTGTCATCCCTTGTGATTGGCTTCACCATGAGACGAACGCCGGATGGAAGGATTCTTAAGGACCATGATCCATTCGTAAGGCCTGAATACAGGCCTTAGTTATTCCCCTGGGACGGTGGAAAATTCCTTGGATGTTGTCCATGAATCCAGCTATTTTAGATTCCCATGATCCTTGAAGCGCTTGTTTTGCCTCAATTAGCAAACGCATATACAAAAAAAACGCAAGTCAAAATCGGGGCAGCAAAATCATTTTTTTCTACCTAAAGAAATTGAGGGTTTTTTTGTTCAGGTATATACCCAACATGGAGGTACTTTACTGTACCGTATTTTCGCCTGGTTTTGGGGGGTTGTGGTTTCCCTTACAAAAGCAGTATCCATATAGCTTACATACTGTTGATGGACAAAATCCTGCACCACCAGGGATAATGGGCCATTATTTATAGGTTTTTAACCATCCCAGGTGGTGCAGGATTTCGTCCATCAACAGTAGGTGTGTATTCCTCCATTTAAGGTACCTGAAATGCTTGGTGATAATTTCAAGGAAACTCATCTTGGGGATATACTGTACCATTTCTTCCACTGAACCATGATTGAGGGAGGAAGGTCAAACCTGGTGACGGTATGGATGATTCAACCCTTCTTCGGAAATTGCTGGGACAAACAAAGGCAACATATATGTAAAATGAACAAACGTGCAATTCCTACAATGCTGATATTGTTCCCAGGTACCCTCCCTGAAACTAACATAGCACCTAAAAATGGATGGTTGGAATTCTAGTTTCCTTTTGGGATGGCCTATTTTCAGGTGCCATGTCAGTTTCAGGGAGTGTAACTTCCCTTGTTATTTTGGGATGGGCTTTTTGGGTGTTTCTGTTGGAGCTTTTGCTTCGGCTCTTTCAGGCCTTGACCCCTTCCGCGGATGGTGCTGAACTCATTGCCGGCTCCAGGTCTGGAGGGTTTCCATGGCCTCACTGTTGATGGCAACCAGAAATCCCAGCCGGCCAACCACCGAAAAGGATGGATGAATCCCCCAAACCTTGGTAAATAATGGGATTTCAACTACCATTTTCCTCAACTGGTGAGAGTTTGCCGGATTTTTGGGCAACCATCAACTGAACCAATCCGGATATTAGGGCCGGAAGATCAATGATGGAGGTATTGGTAGTTGGAGGGTGGGTGAAGGGTACCCTTAGATGTTTGATGATTGTCAAACGTAATAACGGCGAAACAGAAGGTAGGAGTTAGCGAAAAGCTTGATGACTACAGTAACATGTCAGATTGGTCATATTTCAATGTTTTAGATACGTTCATACTGTTGATGGAAGAAATCCTGCACCAGTTGATATGTAGTTTATCCCATTATCTACAGGGTTTTACACATTCCAGGTGGTTCAGGATTTCTTCCATCAACAGTATGACCCTCACATGGGCTCATTTGTTTTATCCATGATTTAATTTATAGTTCCACACCCATCCATGTCCTCGTCCTTTTCCTTTCAGAAGCCCTACCAGCAACACTGTCGAATTCCGTTCTAAACCCTGACTTGAGGCTGTTCTATTTACTCCACCTATATGTATTATTTATCTTTTATATATGCATATATTGCATATGCATGCATATACAATAGAACTATTATATGTTGCATATGTTGCATTCTACATTTTTTGTAGTGTGAGAATTTTTACAAGATAAAGCCATGGGGAAAGCGCATCGCGCTGTTTTGTGTACAGGTTTGAGCAGTGGACCATCGTCATGAAACCACCTATCAATAATCGGAGTCCTTAGTTCCTTGGATTCAAGGAATCCAAGTTTGGGATTCGGTGCGAAAGAATGCTTCTACGATGTTCTCTAGGTGGTTTCAAATATTTTTTTATTTTCACCCCGAAAATTGGGGAAATGATCCAATTTGATCCAATTTGACTATGTAATATTTTTCAACTGGGTTGAAATCACCAAGTAGTTATCGTTTTCCATAGACACAACAAATTTCGACATCCAGGGCTCGGGCTCGTGGTTTTTTGGATTCTAAGCATACCCCCCAAGCAATCCGTGTGCAATGGCCATGGCCCAACTAGGTGACCCACACCCCACCACTCCCCCAACCGAACAAGGGTTTCTCCTACAACTTCACATGAGTAATGAAGAAAAACCAGGTTGGGTATATATATATATATATATGTAGCTGGTTGTTTAGGGTATGGAACCCCATTAAACAACCAATATTTTATGGAAAGTCTCCGGGTTGCTCACCACGGCTGGAAAAAACAAAAAAAATGGCAGGAACGGCAAGATGTGGCGCTTGTTGTCCTCAGACCTTACAGGTACCTTACAAAGCGCCTCACATACCGGTGAGGTGGGGAAACAAAACAATTCCATGTCGGTTGGTTGGCTGTGCCCCGGGGTGAGGGGTGTGGTCAAAAATGCCAAGTCTTTTCCCATGCAGGTGACGGACATATCCTTCGGACGCCGCAGCGATGTCGTGTGCACCGTCTCCGACGCGGGCGAGGTGCGGTGTGGAGAATATCATCGTGTATGTAGGCACAAAGATATACAAAAGATGGAGTGCCAACTGCATAAGACTAAATAGTAGATGATGTAGATGTATATACAGTATTATCATCATACTTTTATATATAATTGCTGTTGTATTACCTGTATTACCCATAACATCCATGTATGGTATATTTACCTACATTTAGTTATTATTTTTTATGCTAAATGTACGGTAATTATACCAGTCCCATGGATGGTATGGGATTGATTCTTAGTCATTTGTGGTGTGGGAGAACCTCGATGAGAGCACGCGAGGTGTTCCTGTTGGATTTATCCGACTACATGCCCATCACCACAGCTCTCTCCAAATCACCAGTGCGATCTGCAGTGTGAAGCTAAGTGATGGTGACAAGTTGACGAGTTGTAGAGGTTGGATGGGATATCTGTGATGTCATCTATGTGGAATCTATAACCCATTACGGATCCATGGGACTGGTATGCCGGTATGCCTACATTTACCAGATTTTACCATTAAAAACAAACACATGTACACTGTACATATACCATACATGGATGGTATGGGTAATGATCGTTTTTTTCAATCACTTGCAAAGTGGGCCTCTACTAGTTACAAATGGAGTTATAGCCCCAGTACATGGCCTTATACAGCCTTATACGTGGGTAATTGGGGTTCGGTTTGCCCCTGCAAATGGAGTTATAGCCCCACTTGCAATTGGTAACTAATTGGTAGGGGGTAAAGTTTCCCTTGAAAAATCTCGCAAACAGTTGGGGTTGTATTTTTTCCCATGAATTGAGTGTCTTGTGAATTGGTGCTGACGGTTGTTTTGGCTGATCTTCAAATGGTGGGAATGTCGGAAAATTGGAAAAGAGATTCCCAAAGCCGCAATCTCCTTGTCTCAGTAAATTCAGCCGCGGTGTTTGGGTAAAATACAAGCATTAAGCTTTGTGCAGATTGCACGTGGGAGATTGGCATGATTCTGGCAGTATGGTGATCGATACTTGTAGCGAGTCATGAGTTTTAAAGGTCGTGCAAGTTTGCTTATATTCATAAACCATTATGTTTGCTGTGCTGGCCATATGATACCCAAAAGCTCTATGTATGCAATATTTACCTGCACCTTCCAGAAATTTACGGCAAATCTAGGTGAATATTCCATACATGGAGCATGTATGGGATATGAGACCTTCATTTCGAAAAAATGTTGAAAGGCCGCATGCCACAACTATCACTTGATATGTTCTTCCATCAGTATCCATCAGCTAACAACCTCAATGAAGTTGCGCTTCCACTACCATTCTGGGTGGAGGAGAATCATCATGTTGTCAATCATGGGATGATCAAAAACCATGATGCACCCATGAAAATCAAGATGGAACCCAACACGGAAGATGAAGGTGATGTTCAGGTTCCATGTTAATTTCCCAGGGTGTATTTTGTGAAAACACCATTCAAACTTGGCATATTATATGTCGATTTTGATTTTATATCATATCCATGTATGATATACAGTATTTGCCTACATTCGGTTGACTTTCATAGGAAATGTAGGTACATATACCACATATCACAGATATATATATATATACACATATACTGTGGTTGGTATGGGTATATATCCAGTTCTTGTTTATTCTTGCCTGGTTGGTACCGGACACCGAGCCCTAAATGAGATCCGAACGAAGCAAAGGTCTTTGCTACCAATGGCGAGATCCTTGCAGCCTATGTGTCAACCTTAGTGAGCTGGAAATCTTGTAGGCGATGTGAAACTTCAAGATACATGGAGGACAGATTTGTATGCTAGGTTGGTTGCAGTTGGTTTATTTACTTACATTTTGAGTGCAACATATTGAGTGTTTTTGTTGTTTTTGTATGTTTTTGTGTTTATTCAGATTGTAAGAGAGTGGAATTGATCTGAAAATGTTACCCCTGTTTCTTTCATATCTTTCGATCCACAACCTACTTAAGCAGCACTTGATATGTTGCAACGTTTGCTGACCTTGGGTGGTTTTCGTTCAAACATCCAGGATGATGGCTACCTGCGAGCGTGGTCCTCCGACAAGGGCTCTTGCAAGCAGTTGTGGCAGATGAATTGTCACAGGCGAAAAAGGGATGCTGTCTAAGTGACCGTGGGCCCACCATAAGAACCTTGTTACATGGGAATATCGGGCCCCTAAAGATTGACAGGTAGCAAGTCCCTTAGTGATGTAGGGTTTCTCCTATTTTTTTTAGGGATGTTTCAGGTGATTATGGCAAACCCTAGTGACCATGCCCAAAATCCGACTGGACTTCCAGGATAAGGATTATAATAAGCCATGCCATTTGCGGATGTGAGCCTGAATCTGAACCAACCATTGGTAGATGATGGTTTAGAGCCCATAGGATCCATATGACTTAGTATATTTATATACTTGTACCTACGTACATTTACCCACATTTTACCAGAATAATTCAAATGTAGGTAAGTATACCAGTCCCATGGATCCTATGGGTATATGGATCTATTTTCCTTGGGATCCAATCACCTCATTCTCATAGTACATCCGTTAAGTTTTGCCTGCGTTTAATCAATGGTTGTTTTTGGTTCCTGTAAAAGGTGGTAGGTGATATATCATCACCCAATAGGCAATATATAAGTTGTGTTCAAAGTGGTATATAAGTGGTATATACTGCCAATTGGGGGATTATATGCCATCTACCACCTATTAAGGGAACCAAAAACCACCATTGCTTTAACCGATTCTTCTCCATCATCTCACCCTTTTTTCCAACAGGGAAGGCGTGACGGTGGTCCGTGAGACCCCACACTTTGTGGTCACCGGTGGAGGTGATTGTGCCATCCGTTCGGGAGCCCTTGACATCCGTTGAGGGGAGCAAAAGTGCGACTGAAAAAAAAAAGGTGGATTTTTTTGTGTTTTTACCGTTGAATTCACAAAAAATGGATCCAAGTCTTTTTAAATCAACATACCTCCTGACAAGGTATTATTTTAGGTAGGTGCTGGGGGGGTCCAAACATCTTCTAAGGAGGTGTTTGGATGTGTAGGGAAAATTACGTTAAATGTTGGATGAATTATTTGGTAAATAGCTTAAATTAAACAAGATGATATCTCCGATATCAGCACTGCAGGGGTGGAAAGCTAAGTTGAAAAAATCAGGTTCATATGATTTTTGAAGTGGATTCCTCCTCCCGCCTCAAGAAGTACTTGGATTTGTTTAAGGTGATTTTTTGACGGATGGAACCATGGTGAATTATCTTTAAACTTTAAACCACCAAAAATTAAATGGGACCTTACCAATGGACACCTAAGTAAGGTGCTAGAGCTATTAGATACGCAGGTTTAGGGGTCCATTCAGTGGGTCCTGTTGGAGATTTCTTGGGTTAATATTAAACCACCATTTGAGAGAGTATGTTTTTTGTTCCAAGCATTTGAAGCAAATCTAAGATTTAAAGTATACCACTGATCAAATTGGACCAAGAATGGGGGCTCAGAAGAGGGTGGTTACGTGATTTTTTGGCTACGGCTCCCAAATTTGAAATACCAATAGTAACCATAGACTTAGGTCATATTTGATTTTGATAGTTTCCATTTGTTCCGTTCAATGATTTGGAGCCATTCTTTTCATTCGGTTTCAGCGCTGCAAGTGTTTACCCTGAAAAACCAGCAACTCGTGACGCTCAAACCTGCAACTCATCCAGCCTTTCAGACAAGTTCTTACTAAGCCTGAGCTACTTTTTGTCATTTCCATGATATCTAAAGATGTAAGAAAATTAAGAAATCTGCAGTGCCCATTACGGATCCATGTATGGTACTCGTATATATACCTACATTTACCATAGAAATCAACTAAATGTAGGTAAATATTTCATACATGGATCCTGTGGGGTGTCGTATATAGATCTTGGTGGTACTTCTAAGGGGGGGGCGTTTAAGAGCTGGTATCGAGTCATTGAGCATTTCGATGAAGAACGATTGACAAAGTTGCTCAGGTTGATGGACAACTTGGTGTTGTACATTTAATTATATGTTTTACGTTCACCCCTTTCGGAGATGATCCATGAAGTATAATGATGATATCGAAAAAGAAGCAATGCATCAATCACGCTAGATTAAGTTGTATATGATTTATTTGTTAGATTCTCAATGGTCTTGTACATGGAGGCTTTTGTATTCTGTGAAAAACTCTGTAGGGAATTTTCCAGTGATTTTGTTGCGACCAAAAGGGACATGTTGTTTGCTATGCTGAGGATCATGTTTAGATTGGTGACATTGTGAGGCTGAATGTATAACATGTTTTTTTCCAAATGTTGTTGAATGTTGTCATTAGTCTAAAGTCTAAAGTAGATATTGTACTAGATGATATGAAATCTTGCAATAAATTGTGGGTTAAATTCTGTTTTTCCATCATGTCATGGATAAACATCTTGTTAAAATTGGCTGCCTCTCATAGTATCTCAAGTGAGCAATGAACAGTCCCTGGTTGTTCAGGGTGTATAGGGGAAAAAATCCTACCCAGTTATGTGTGGATTACAGTGAATAATTAAAATAGGATCCTTATTAAATGATCAGGATTCAATGGCGTTATCACTTCTATAAGTAGGCTGCCCATCACCCAATCCATACCCCCAATGTATTTTCGACATTTTCGGATCCTTATATGAAACAACCCAGGAATTTCCCATGGAACGTATGTCCGGCCGAGGCTTTTGGCACCGGACGTCTCGGGAGATGCTTTCGCCACCTGGCTGAGTAGTGATCAGAGAGGTACGTTCCCTAAAACTAACAGTTTGCAGCTGAAAATAGGCCGAAACACCCCAAGATGAAACGATCGTCTTTCAACCATCCATTTTCAGGTGCGAGCTGTTAGTTTCAGGGAGTGTATTTTTTATACCTCTTTGGTCCTTCACAGTGGTCATTAGATTGCATACATTAAACCCTTCAAATCTAAGGTTATGTGTTGTTTTTTTGGGGGGGGAAAAATTAGGAACAAAGAATGATTAAGTGTATGGTAATTGTGAAGGAGTTGTCCTTGATAAAGGGCATTGTACGGGGTTGGTGCTCAAAGACCTGCCATACCTGGGTGTCCACCAGCATCCAGCAAAGAAGCTCCTAGTAAGGGATGTTGGTAGTTGATAATCCCTTTCTAAGGCCTTATTTCCTCGGGGGGATTGGCTTTGGGGGGTACTTTTTTTGAATCCCATGATAGCAGTTTAAATAGTTCAAGGTGAATTCCAACAATGCTTCAACTTCACACTTGTACACACATGGCTAGAATATGCAGATCATAAAGGTTGCAGTATGGGGTATCGGTATATGCCTCAAAATTACTTTGACCCTTTGAAATCCCGAAGACTTGGTTGATATTAGGAAACTACTCTAGCAAACTCTCTCAATCATGGTTGTTTTTTGTTCGGACACCTTTTTTGAGGGGAGATGTTGTTTCCTTTTCCGCCCTGAGTTTTCTACAAACAACCAACGGACCAACCACAACAACAACAACAACAACAACCACCAAATAACCAACAACGGGAAACAAAAATGAAAACAGGTCTTTCCAGAATCACCGGAAACCTGTGGCAGATGTTATCCTCGATGAGGCGGGGGACGACTTATGATCAGGAACCATTGGTTTCCCTTAAGGCCGGCTAGTAAACCCCCTATTTCTGAGGGAGGTACGTTTGGGGAGAGGGTAGTAGGTTGACCAGTTTTTATGAACGGTTCTTATTTTTGTTGGTGGCCAGGATTGGATTGTGACTGATTGTGGGTGGCGTACGAGATGCAAAATTCCCAGAGATTATGCGATGTATCTTTTAGGTGAGTGGTCCAAAGCTATGATCTTGTTATTCTAGGGTGGGGGGAAGGGGAAATAGAAGAATGGGTGATTTGGGGGTTTCAGGGTCTCGTATTTGAAAACGTCAACTGTATAGACCCTGGAAGATGAACATGGAACCTGCAAATCACCCACTTGGAAAGGACAATTATCTTTCAAACCTCCATGATTATATGTTCCATATTAACCTTCAGGGCACTTTTGAATCCAATGTCCCTTTAGAAGGCTATGCTTCAGAAGCCTAAATGTTATTTGGAAACCTTCGCGGCCTGCATTTGGGGGGGTGCTAGGATTGGCCACGTAGATACTGAATGTATGGTCCATTCACCTACAAAACTGGGTAGTTCTGAAGCATATAGATGTACTGGGTCTTAGGTTTAGGGTAAAAAACAGACATTAATATAAATGTTCTGGGTATTGGCAGATATTGATATCGCCTACCATTCAACCTGTTTGTTCAACCAACTTTCAGGCAAGCCAGCATGATGTACGCAGCTTACTCCGCCTGCAGGTGAGTCCTCATGTGGTGCATTCAACCAGTGAGGATAAGTTGGTGGTCACTTATGTTGGGAAGCTCAAATATTTAGTTCGCAATAGCCTGAGGTGAATACGTTCATGACGTCGGGCAATGCTACTGCACATAGTGTGAGGGGAAATGTCTTGCTCACAACAAAGGGAGCCTTATTATCGTTTTCAATATCTTTGGAACTTGGGGCTAAAATAAAGGATTATATGGATCCCGGATCCCTATTAAACAAGCATTAAGTGGCTCAGATGTTTGTTGGCTGATGGCAACTGAGGACTTGAAGCAGAATAAAGCCTTGGTCCAGCATACCTCGCCCCTTGGCTCAGGGTTCCGGCGAATCCAGAAAAACTACAAATTTACTCTTCTCCCACCATCCTGGAAGTGGAAAATGGATGTATTTGAAAGTTAACTGGTATTGGAGGGACCCATTTTTCATTTCCATGATCCGTGGGATGACGGATAACATTGATACTGGAAAATGTTGTTTTCCAAAAAAACGTTTCAGTTGAAACAATAGCTATTTTGAGGATCTCCTGTTAAATTTGAAGAGTAGGTAGCCCTTCACGAGCTATCCAGAAAAAAAACAACAAATGAAGACCACCCGCCTTGGATTCTTGTTTCTTTTCTTATTTAAGTTTGGGGTGTTGACCTTTGGATCCTTTCTACCGTGAATCTCTCATAGGTCTGTGACTATACTATGGAAGGAAACTAAATATTGGAAGTGGACCCATTTTCCACTGAACAATTTGGGGCATTGTGAATGTTTTAGGATCCAACGTTGGGATGGCGGAAAATCTGGCAGGTAAGAACTAACTGTTCTAACCATTGGTTTCAGGAAGTGTACCTGAATGTACCCTTACTTTGTTCCCCGCATTATGCACACCTTAAACGAGGTTGGGTGGCAACACCACTAGTATCTCTCAGCGGAAGGATCATGACAATGAGGCACTGGGCTTTCTGATGGGGGCCGGCTGCACAACGTGGTGAACCGGTTGATTTAAACTCAATGTTGTGTATCTGCTCCGGTTGTGGTTAGAAGGGTACAGTTTTATGCAGAAGCTAACCATCACCAATCCTTCACTTATCCAAGTCACCGGCACTTTTTTATGGTCAGCGATAGCTTTTTTTGGATCCTGTTGAATGACTTCCACTTGGAGGCTCAACCTTTGTTTTTGACAAGTGATGTGAACACCTCAACTTGAGGGTAAACACCTCAACTTGATGCACTGCAAGTGTCATAGGGCCATAGGCCATAGAGGATTGTCATGGCAAAAAGGGTCCAAGCCCATCTTTCTTCGCGTGAAATTTGGGCAGTAACAAGGTTGGGCCAACAATTTAATTTGTTGGTAACATTCAATCACGAGCTGTTCACATGAACTCAGAAACTGCACCGTGCATAGGACATTGGACATGCGCTTTTTTTGAAAGAGATGAACGTAAAACGCATTTCTTCTTCCGAATCAAACAGTAGGAAGTACTAAGTATAACTTTTAACTTTGGCACTTTGATATTAGACTCGAAAATATACATGGACACTTATAATATAGTATTAGATACATGTGGTAAAACAAAACATTGATACCTTAGAGACCCCAAAAATGTCACTATGTATTGGATTATATTGCATATTAGATTATAAGATATCATATTCTACCCTACCATTTCATGTTATATCATATTTTGTCATATTACATGACTACCGGACCAACTGACTAAGCGGGTTTGTTTACCCTTCACCGGCATAATAATTGTGTCCCAGAAACCCGTTTCACCCATGAACAACAAAAGCAGCAGGTGGTGAGCTGCGCCCAAGATGGGAAGCTCTTGTTCTGGGACGTGGACTACCCGGATCCCACAGGCAGCGATTTCTCCACTCTCTCCTCCTGGTCCGAGATCCGTTGTTTTCTGTTGTCGCTCCGGGGTAGAGTGAAGATCCAATAGAATAGACCCAAACGCTTAATGTGTATGGTATATTTTCCTACATTGACCATAGAATAATTATTATATAACTATTCATAAAGGTACATATTACCTTACAAGTGCGTTAAGTGTTTGGGATATGTACAGTAGCCAAAAACAGGGGGATGATGTTTGCAATGCTGCCACAACCTTTGTGGATGGTGAGAAGGTGACTACAGATGATGAAAAGCAACACAAGTTTGGTCAAAAAGGGACCATTTTCTTCGTGGCTCATATCATCCACCCACCCTCCATGGCTCGAGAATATTTACCAACATCGCCACTTCCCCTTGGTTCATGTGGCCATTTTTCACCAAATGTACGTAAATAATCCAAACCCATAAAAAAAGTGGAACACATAGCTAGCTGGTGGTTTCAAACATGTTTTATTTTCATCCCTTCCTGGGGAAATGATCCAACTTGACTAATATTTTTCAAATGGGTTGAAACCACCAACCAGTAATCCATACATTCGGCGCATCTGGGTACCATGGATCCCAAGACCCCCCCGTGACGAATCCACCTCCTCCAGGCTGCATCGAAAGCCCTTCAGAGGTCCTGGTTCGGCTGCCAGGGGAACTCAGCGGGAACCCTTCCCCACACGACCTGGGCCCCTGGGTGACCCCAAGTGGTAGGGGAAAGTAGGGGAAAACCCCAAGAAAAGGCATTTCTTTTCAGGAAAATCATGGAAAATCTCTAGGTTGGTGAGTTATTACGGCTGCAGGTATCAATTCACCATCCCCTTAGGGTGAAAAATGGACGGCACCTCTTTGAAGGCTCTGGTATATTTACCTACATGAATCAAAAAAATCATCCATTCATGTAGGTGAATATAGCAGTCCCATGGATACTATCAGAATGGATCAGAATGGATCAGAATGGCGTTTCAAGCTCAAGCTGCTCGTTTTTGGGATTCGCCGTCAAAAAGTCCCAGTTAAATGTGATAAGTTTCCAGTTTCCATGTAGCTTTCCACAAAGACCCATTGTTTGAAATGGATCAACATTTACACATCACATCACAAATGTCCAGGAATGTGCCTCTTTTTACTGTATTGAACTTCATCCGCCCCCAAAAAAAGATAAATCACCACAAAATTCCCCAATCCCTTACTAGGTGGTGGCTTTTAAAACATGTTTTATTTTCATCCCTAAATTGGGGAAGTGATCCAATGTGACTCATATGTTTCAATTGGGGTTGAAAGCAGCACCTAGCCTTCTTATTGATGGGATTCGCGGTCATTGCTTACTTTTCCCCCCAAGGCGGTGTTGCGAAGTCTCGCCGAATGGCAGATACATTGCGGCCGGCTCGGATGATGCGAGGACCTCCCGGGGGACCAAAAGGCGGATCCACACCATCCATGCATTAGGTGAAAAATGACCACATGAACAAAGGGGAAATGGCGAAAGGTAAATATTCTATAATTACATGGATCCTATGGGATATGAACGGCGGCCGTTCAAAAATATGTCTCAAAATAGGATCATCCCCCCAAGCTTCAGGGTGAACAAAAGAAAAATCTTTGAAACAAATACACTCCCCAAAACAAACAGTTTGCCCCTGAAAATAGGCCATCCCAAAAGGAGATTTCACCTTCCAACAATCCACTTTCAGGTGCGAGCTGTTAGTTTCAGGGAGGTTATTTTTGCTTATTTTACCCTGATGTGTATTGTCAAATGTAGGGTGGGAGTACATATACCAGTCCCATGGATCCTATTTGGGATCCTGATTTTGCCTTGGTAGAAAACCCGGAAACGTCAATGAGGGTTTCACAAGCTCGCTCAGCTAAGCGGGCCAACCTTTATGTATATATACTAGCTGTTGGTTTCCAGTATTTTTTATTTTCACCCCTATTTAGGGAAGATTACCCAGTTGACTAATATTAATATTTTTCAGATGGGCTGAAACCACTATATATATTTAGTAGGAAAAAGTTAAGCCTATTTTAGTTTATTTCGTGGTCCGAAATGGCGGAGTAAGTAAGAGGGTTTTGCCGGCGCTCCTGTTTTTTTCCTTCCAAAAAAACGACCGGGCTTATTTTGATAGGATCCATGTATGGTATATTTACCTACATTTACCATAAAAATCAACCATTCATGTAGGTAAATATACCATACCCATGAATTCTATGGGTATGGGAGTGGTATTCCGGAAGCTTTGTGGGTGCCTGGGGGGTCTGGACCTTGCGTTGGGAGTGCAGATGGAATTTCCATGAATTTCCAACGGAATCCAACGTTTTGGACGGAAAATGGATCTTTGGAGTTTAAGGAGGTTTAAGAAAATGAATCTTACAACGCAAGGGAATGGAACAGTTGAACAGTGTGAAAGAATGCACAGGTGAGCTATGGAAAGAAAACCTCTTACTTTCCATTGAATCCTGATTCTTTCATAGGGATCATTGTAATGGTTTCTGGTTTGTGATTATAATCCCCACATAACTGAGTAGTATTTCATCCCCTTATAACCTAAACGACCAAGGTCTTTCTCATTGCTCAAACAGAGGTTTTGTCTCTAAAAAGCTGAAGGGGTACAATGTAGTCCCCTGGCAGTTATAAGTGGAGTTATGACCCCTAGAAATGGCCTTATGAATTATAAATGGGTAACTGGGGATATAGCCCCTATTATAAGTGGAGTTATGGTGCCCTACAAACACAACTGCTATGGGGCCCACTTTGGTACCCTCTTGGGAAAAAAAAACGGTTTTTCCAAAACGGTTCCCAACATCGAAGCAACTCCGAAAGCCTGCTGGAGGATGTACATTTACGACCTGGTATCATGCCAGTGCATCCAGGAATGCGAAGGACATTCAGGTGGTTTTTGGAACCGTTGGACGTCGTTGTGGTGGGAAAAATGGGGAAAAAAAGCATCCAATGCTACCTAGGGATCCTGGCTCACCTTCTGATAATGGTAGTGGTGGAACCTAAATACTAGGCTGAGGAGGTAACTGGACACCTTAATCATCAGATCAGAATATGACTGGATGCCTATGACCTATAGCCTATAGCCTAGAATTACAACATTATGACCGTTCATGACCTTACCCTTCTTCAAAACGTGTCCCCCAGCAGAAATTTCTCGGGGGATTAAGCGCTTACGTGAGCTCGTATTGATCCCTGAGAATTCACTTCATTGTGGGGATACAATCTCAGATTCCGTTTTTTTCTTTGGAGTGCCAAGAGGGAGTCGATCAGTTCCTTGAATTTTGCAATGGAGATGTATGTTGAAAACATAACTCTCTCCGGACAGCTGAATTTGCTGAGCTGCTGAGCTGGCTGGCTGAGGAACTGTTTTTGGGAGGTCGCTCCTTGAAGGGAGGAAGTGTTTGCTCGCTGGGAGGCAACTTGAGTCTCTGCTACGGCTGTGGACGTTTCTCCTTAGTAGCGCCTGTCTGCCCAGTGGAATCGCAGGAGGAAATCGATGGGGAGGGCCTCATGGAGACGCTGATCAGCTTCCTAGAAAACATGATGCGCGGGAAGGATGCGGCTCTTCCCACAGTGGCAGCGGTCTTTACGGGAAGCCGTAAATTGGACAGGTACGATTACTCCCGCCTGAATGGATCCCGCACAAAAACGCCATCTGGAACTGAAGTCCAGACGGACTCAGTGCGCACTCGGAGACCTTGTTTCAAGTTCTCTTTCAAGGGCAACAACGCTCCTTCGCGAAGCTTTTGTGGGCACCATAGCCTTTAAATTGTGCTCCAACAAAACCTTACAGAATTAGGGTTTGATTCCGGAGAGGGAGCCTGAGAAACGGCTACCACATCTAAGGAAGGCAGCAGGCGCGCAAATTACCCAATCCTGACACAGGGAGGTAGTGACAAGAAATAACAATACAGGGCATCCATGTCTTGTAATTGGAATGAACAGAATTTAAATCTCTTTATGAGTATCAATTGGAGAGGCGATTTCCTGTGGTTCAGCAATTAATTTTTATATTTGCTGCCTTACGATTTTTGGAAAAACAATATTTTGGACATGGACAACAGATCAAAATTGTTGGAAGATGATCCTGAAACTAACAGCGAATGCTTCAAACAAGCCGAGTTTGCTCCCAAAAAAATGAAAGGCAATTCAACCAAGTAATCTCTTCCTACCATCCATTTTTGCAGCATTCAAGCTTTCAATCTCCGGTGGTTTGGTCCATGACATGTTTTCACCAACAAAAAACCGACCGAAGTCCAAGGCCTTCAAGTGGATGAGTTCTTTTTTTTGTCATAGGAATCATAGGAGTGAAGGGATCAAATTCAGTCAACTTGGTTTCTTCTCTCAAGTGATGTCCCGCAGTGTTGAAAGGATGTCTAAAACTGTTTCGCGCAAAGGAAGTCTTTTGAAGGAGCTGTCCAGGTTCCGTTCACCAATTCTGGCAGTATGTTCTGCAATTGAAACTTGCCATTTAGGGAAAGAAAGATAGTTATATTGATGTTTTTCTACCGGTGTGGTTATAAATACTCGTCGTTAGCGTTTGCCCCAAACACTTGGAGAAGATGATTTAAAGAGCATGCCTTTCAGAAGGGTTGTTTTAATCGCGACGTAGATAGACAAGGTGGACCCCTAATAGCAAAAAATGCGGTTGTACCCCCTATAAAAGGCGTTATGAATTGGTAAATGGGGTTATAACTACTTACAGAAGTTATTATAACCCCATTTCGAACTGATAGGGGCCCACCTTGTAGGTATGTACTTTGTGACTATATATCGATGATGCACTTGTCCCACCCTGCAACGATTTGCAGCCTTGTTTTAGATCGATTTTGGGTTCAAACTTTTTGACCTGGAAATCTCAGCATATGCCCCTTTTCATAAATGTGAAAGGGTGCTTCATCATAGGTTAACGTTTGTAGCTGAAAAAACATGTTTCGGAAGTTGGCAAGATCTTCTTTACACTGAAGATACCTTCTATATGTATTACCCATACCATCCCATGGGAATGGTATATTTACCTACATGAATATTTTGTATGGGAATTTCATGTTACGCTAAATATACCATTTTTCCATGGATCCGTCATGGGTTACCCAACGCAGGTGGCATTACACAAGTTCGTTGGAGCCCTGATCAAAAGCAATTGATCAGCGCTGGAAAGGTGGTTTTGGGAGCGATTGGCTTGGGATTTTCTCGGGGTTTCTTCAGGGGACGATTCGGGGGTTATAGGTGCATGTTCTTTATTTGTGGGCCGTAACAGTGTAGTGAAAAGTCTAATATCTACTTGTGTCTGGTGTATCTAGGCTCAAGGGAGCAAAAGGTTACTTTGACCGCTTGCAGAGCATAAAAGACGTGCTAGTTATCCCTACCAAAGGTAGAACGCTAGTGCCACTCTTCAATAGACGCCCACCAACCATGAAGGGTCTGTTTGTCGGCTTGTAACCCTATGGAGCTAAATGTGCTGTTTTTTTTTTGAAGATTTTGATGTTGGGTGGTTTAGTTTTTCTGTGTTTGTTGGGTGTTGGATGTGACTTGCAATATACCATCCCATGGGGCTGGTATATATTTACCTACATGAATGGGGTTGATTTTTTATGGTAAATTTCCGGGTAGTATACCTACCATCGCCCCATGGGGATGATGCTGTGGTAGTTTTTCGTAATTTTTGAGGATTCTTTTTTAGCAAGGTTGAAGCTCCATAAGTTTTTTTCCGATTTTTTCAAATGATTATGCAAAATGGTGGGTTTTGTAAGGGAAATCCATTTTTTTTCAGGAAAATCTACCTGCACCTTCCAAGGGGTGCCAAAAAAAAACCCTAAGGGATGGTGAATTGACACCCTTTAGGAACCATTTGGCACCCTTTGGAAGGTCCAGGTAGGTTGGCGAAATATTGTAATTTGGCCAGATGAATGTTCCGGCTTGAAATTGTGTTTCTTTTCACTTGGGGAGTTTTGTGATGTGGAAGGCAGACATGTAGCAAACCCGTAGTAAGGCCTTATATTATCTAAGTGGTGGTTTCAAATACTTTTTATTTTCACCCCTACCTGGGGAAATGATCCAAGCTCACTAATACTTTTGAAATGGGTTGAAACCACCAACTAGATTATATTAGATCCAGATTTTCTTGTGGGGTCTGAATGTGTTTAATTCAATGTTCTAAGTTCTATATTGCTAAAGCATCACCATTATTGAGGGGAATCGATTTCAGATTTTGTCCAATGTTCAAGCAAGCAATTCCAAAAGATATTCTGCAATTGAACCTAGTTTCAGATCATATTACCTCCCTGAAACTAACAGCTCGCCCCTGAAAATCAATGGTTGGAAGATGAAATTCCTTTTCTGGGATGGCCCATTTGCAGGAGCAAACCGTTAGTTTCAGGGAGTTTCACCATAGTTACTTTGTTTTTAAAATTCCTTGAAGTTCGAGGGAAGTCCCAAATCTCCTGTCCTTCAGCCACCCTTCGTTGGTTGCATCCTACGAACAGGATGGCTGTGTGATTGTGTGGAACTTTTTCGAATTATGAGCAGCAAACAGACTTTTTCCGGTGGACCAAAGTGCCAATGCCGCATGGAGAGTCACCCGGTGAATTCATGGCGTCTTGCCCGGAGAGTCACCAAGTGCGATGCGATTTTTATGTCCAGCCTCGTCAGGTTGATATAAGGTATCTTATTTAGGCAATTTATAGCGACCTTTCCCGCCGGTGGGTCACCTCTAACAGGTAGTTTGGTAAAGGAGTCCTACCCAAAATGGCCGAAACATTCAGATTAATGATGTTTTATAAATTGCCCAGATCTTATATGATTAAAACACAAGCTCCTCGGTCGTAGCCAGGGGGTAGAGGGGGAGAGGTTTGGGGAATCCGGATTCCAAGTGAGCAATGAAAAAAAGGGCAGGGCAGATAGGGGATGAAATACGATCCAGTTATATAGCTAGGTGGTGGTTTCAAATATTTTTTATGTTCACCCCGAAAATTGGGGAAGATGAACCCATTTTGACTCATATTTTTCAGATGGGTTGAAACTTGAAACCACCAACCAGATAGGGTTTACAATAAACCATCAAGGTAAGGACTCCGATTAAAACGGCCAGGATTCAATGGAAAGTATGGGGGATCCCTTGGGACCTAGTAAATGTCCACTATATAAGGAGTATACGGGGTTGATTAATTCAGGAGCCCCCATCCCAAGGGGCCCCCAGCATTTTTCCTATGACTAGTGGAGCTATAGGAAGCATGAGAAGAAACACATATGCTGATGCTATTATACACCGTATGACAGTAAATTGTAGGATCATATCCGTTGGTATGTATATAATCATGTGTTGTTTTTAAACTCAGTAGATGGTCCATAGAATTTGAATGACTCCTTGATATACCAATGTTAACAAAAAAATCATACTCCAAGAAGTCTGACAAGTATTGTTTGCGTTTGTACTGGCATTCGTCTTATACTGACCCTGGGATTCCAACCATGAAAACAATGGGTGTTAATATAACCACCATTGCTTACCTAAGGGTTTTAATCATCGAAATTGGGTCAACCATTATTTTAATGGTGGTGGAAACCCAGGGTACAGGCATTCGTCTTATACTGATATACTTTTATGCTTTGATCCCCTGAAAGATTCTTCTTGGCAAGGTGTCCACTTCGTTCGCTAACGCGTTTCGCGCGCAGTGTGCAGGAGCAATTTGAGATGAACAAAATAATACTCAACCCACAGTCTAAAGCTAACATATCTGAAAATTGATTGGTGGAAAATTACTTCCCTTTGTGAATCGCACTGTTTTATTTTATATCATAAGTAGCTGAATGATGAATAATGATGAGCAGTGACTAACTAAGACCCTGGTTCGTGAATTTATAAGTGGGCCCTTCTCAACTGCCCAGTTTCAGCGGATTACCTGGGAAGTACAATATGCCACTACGAAGATCCGGGTACTAACTGACCAGGATTTTATGGTTCATGTCAGAAAAAATGAACTCTGCTGAGATGAGCAGCGCTGATTAACCAGATTAACCCTAGTTGGTTGCTTTGTATATAACAGCGGCGAGGCTAGGTTGTTTTTTCTTGCCCCTACTTGGGTCAACAATCCGATTTGACTAAGAATTCTTAGGGCAGGTGCCCGAAAAAAGCACATTCAACAACTTCTTGCTTCTTTCTTCAATACAATCCATGTTAATTATATAATCCTAAATGAGAACTTTGTGATCCACATGTGATCCACATGTATTCCTATGTTTTTTTTCTGTTTCAATTATAGTGAGATGACCTCATGGCAAAATAAGGTAGTTGTGCAAAGGGAATTCCCCAACAAAAACAACTGGGGGAAATCCTTGTGCAAACAAATGGGTGTTTCCAAAATAGGGGTACCCCAAAATGGATGATTTATAATGGAAAAGCCTATTTTTTAATGGATGATTTGGAGGGAAAACCCACTATTTTCGACGGAAATATCCAAATGCGGTTTTTGTTGTTCAAGGAACTCTTGGTTGTTTTGCGGGACTCCTTGGCTGCCTAAGGCTTGGGGCTTAGGGTAGAAGTAGATCAATACTTCAGAACTGGAGTCATCACTTGCAACGAAATCGTCACCATTTGCGGTAGCTACCCTGAACCCTCAACAAATGTCGACCAATTTGTGTCGGTGGCAGATCTATCAAAATCCTGGATTTTTCACGTAGCCACTGTAGCCGAATCAAAACAAAGCTGGTTGTCAATTTTCGGGATTTTTTGTTGAAAGCGATTCTGAGACAACCTGGATCCCATTTTCCCCAATGGGCCCCAAGATTCCAATCACCACATGGATTATTTTCACCATTTTTGGCCGAAGGGAATCCCAACCGAAACCTGAAACCTTGTGACTTGTGACGATTGCATCCTGGGGCCCCGGGGGGTAAATGGAACATATATATATATATATGCCAGACATTTGCCAACGCTCCACATTGTGTGCCCGTCTCACCGGAACAATCCGTCTCCAAACGATAAAGACGTCGCAGTCTGGGCCATGCGTGTGTGTCTCAAAATATCATGGAATCCCACTCATACCTGCAACAAAAATATGATGAAATATGTACAGTCAGGTTACTCCAACACTGCAAACCTGCAAAACAATCAGTTGGAAGACTAGCTTCTGTTTGGGTTGCAGGCAACTGCCATGTTAGCTTTAATTTGTGTAGCAAGTGTTGGACAACATGGCTTGATGTTGACGGGGTCTCCCGATTTTTGCACCACAATGATTCGGGGCACCGATTTTAAAATATTCGGCAATGTTGCGATAAAACCCATTAATTGCTTTCACCTTCAGAGAGATGGATCTAACGATCAACATAAGAGAATTATTCTATGCATTCCTGTTGGCGGAAAGGATCATTCCCATTGCAAGTAGATTTTTTATGTACCACATCGTGACACCGGATGTTGATGTTCCATGATCATACGCTACAAGTGAGCAACTGCAGCGAAAGAAAGGGCTACTAGTGAAGCAGGATTTGATACTGGTCAACATGCAGATGCTATCATGCTACATGTTTGGAATGTTTATTTGAATATTTCTTCCCACATGTAGTCATGTTTAAGTCAATATGATCCAATTTGTTTACCGTATACATAGTGGTGTTTAATTATTCCATATTATCTATTTACATATTATGTATTATGTAATTTGATTCTGAGTAATGTATATATATATGCATTTATACATATACATTTATACATATACACTTACATACGTAGGTAAGTTGGCAAGCCCAAGGGGATCTCTGAAGATCGCTGAATTGTGTTTATTGTTTAAAAAAACAATTGCTGTACCAGGCGTTATCCTAAGTATTGATATATGTTTTTTTCTTGCGGCTGGTAGGTGGCCTAAAACAGAGTAAAAAAAGATGTACCCCGAGGCTTAAATAAAGTTATGCTACACGGGTACATCACTTGGAACATCAGGTAGCGATTTGCGTTTTCTTGTTCAAAACCCACGGGACTAAATCGCGATGTCATCTTTGCATGAGTCGATCGTGGTCGCCCAATCAAAAAGAAAACAGCGGCGACCTTGCCGTGGGGGGTTGCAGCGGTATGGGCGGGTTTTTCGACATGATCATCCAACTGGCTGGAGTTTAAATGGGGTTATTTCCTTTATATATATATATATAACTCCTATAAATGGCCGAAAAATCCGTGGGATAACTGGTGTTATTTATGACCGTACTTATAGGGGTTGATTTCTAACCCCATTTATAAGCAGATAGGGGGCCTCTACCTTGTAGTCTTCCAAGGTGAGGAGGTGGGCTTTTCCAGAACCGATAGGGAGATGTTTGGAGGTGCAACACCGATCCGACCAGCGTAGGATAGGAAGACTATAGGGATAGGGGTTCGCACCAATTGGTTGGTGGTTCCTGGAAAACCTAGGAAAGTACCATTATTGTTAGGCAACTGTGGCTGGTTTTTTGGGTAAAGTTGCTAGAAATTAACAGCAACTGGTGATCCAGGTTGAGCACATAGCCAGTCAAAGACAGAACCAGTCTATTTTTGTTCAGGGTTTGAGTTTAGCTTCTGAGAGAGCTGGGTGAGCCTTTTTTCTTGACACTTCACATGGTTCTCAAAAACGCATGAGTCATTTATCGCATGGTGGTGGAAAACTGAACAAACTGAGAAAGCTGTTTGGCATGATAGACGAAGTAGGTCTATAGTTCCGAAAGTCACAACCACGTGTAGTCAATATCAATATCCCCCTCAAAGAAGCGGCTCTCTTATTGCGATGCCGCTATATCAACTTTGGGTTGTTTCTGCTGGGAAGGAATCTGAAAAGAAACAAATACAATATGTTTCCTGGTGAGTGGTGGTGTTTTTTGTGCAAAGCCAAAGGTCCCCTGGCAAAAAATATGGGTGTATCATGTATCCAGGCATCCCAGGATGCAATCAGCAATCATTTCCCCATTTCGCATCCATGTCTGGTATACTTCCCTACATTTACCATAAAAAAAAACAACCAAATGTATATAGGGGCAAATCTACCATACATTGGATGGTATGGGATTTGTACAGTATTTTAGTGGTCAGTCCAAATGACTTTTCGAATGCCTTTTTTTTCGGAACCGTCAGGAATCGTTCCAAGTGTGATCAACAGAAGTGATATCTTTTTCATGGTAGGAAAAGATCCGTTGGCAAGCTGAACCACTTGAAATACCCTTGATGGACAAAATCCTGCACCAGTTGATAGGTAGTTTATCCCATTATTTACAAGGTTTTATACATACCAGGCGGTGCAGGATTTCGTCCATCAACAGTATCTAGAGTAAAACCTTAGTAAGTATTTAGTAAGTGAGATATTGCATTGAGCATGTGACAGTTAAAAAACCCTTAGATTGCCTTATTTCCTGATGGGTCCTGGCAAGGAGCTTTGGGGGTGGGTACCTTATAATTTGATTCTGATATAGTTACCATATTTGTTACATAAAAAAGAAACATTGTAAATAATTTGACTAGAATGAACGAAAAGGTTTACCATGTTTGTATATGTTTTGCAAAGATTTCAATCCCTGAACATGTATTAAACGCACGTTTTGAAATCGCTATGAAAAAAAAGGTGGAAAAAAACAACTACCAATCATGGGATTCGATCGAGCAGCGTCACAAAAAACTTGCCTTATATTTGACCAAGTCCTGAAGCATCTCAAACTGCCTTTTTGAGTCTGGAAATCTCCGATGAAGAGTTGGCTCAGAATGGCGGAAGACATCCCCTATACCATCCATGCACGGCCAAAAATCAAGGATCCTATGGGATCTGGTTGATTGATTTGTTTTACACCCTTGAAAACTAACATAGCTACCCAAAATAGACATGATTTGAAAGGAGATAATTACATTGTTCCAAAGCATCCTTTTTTGGGGGGGTGTAAGTAAATTACCTTTAGCAAACATGGCAACACCATTGCATAACAATTTTAGCAGATATTTTTATATACATGCTTCCTATTGAAAATAATGAATTCTTTGGTGTGTTTGTTTAACTGCCAGGTCCTAAAAAGCGGATTACAACGTTTGAATGCTATGACATCAATATGAATTTGGAAAAATCAATCACTTTGATGGCAAGGATAAGTTTGGATTCTTAGGGAAATGTTTGCAAGCTTTTTACAGCCAGTTCATTTTTTACCCGCATTTCCTTGGGGTTTCACCATCCAATTTGAAGAGCATATTTTTCAAATGGATTGAAACAACCAACTAGATCCCAGAGGTTTGGAGCCAAGAATCGTGGTGGAACAGATCCTAGAGAAACTATTTATTTTCAAACCTCGCTTCCATGGAGAAAAATCGTCCATGATGGATGTGAGAACGGCAGCAGCCAAAGCGGCAGCCAACACAGGCGACTGTCAGTTGGCATTGTTTTATATTTGTTGGTCATTTATGTTGAGCTTGTGAAATTAATCTGGGGCTGGGAGTGTTTGATCACATGTTTGGTGTCTTAGACCCTCCGTGGGTGTTCCTCCTTTGTTCCTTTATGTAATATGTGAAATTGTAGCTGTGGGATTTTTATTTGAGCAATAAAACAAGCCATGGTTGTTTTGGGTATGTATATAGGGTATTATACTACCCAGTTGAATAGGGATTATAATAAACCATTATTAGGATCCCTATTAAACAGCCAGTATAATGGACAGTAACAAGGGTTTTGTTCGTGGCTCATTTACAGTGCGTTAAACTGTATCCAATAGCGATGACAACATCCACCATTTTGAATATGCATTTCATATTGGACACCCTGTGGATGTCCAGCGATCGCCATGCTTTCTTTCCTACTTGTAGAGGATAGGACCCATGATTTACTCAGGGGACATTATTTGACACAAACCCAAACAATGCACAAAAAATAAGGGGAACTCCCTCAAAATTACATACCCTCCCTGAAACTAACATAGCCCCTAAAAAATGGTGGTATCCAATAGGAATCTCCTTTTCCAGGGGTCTATCTTCAAGGGCTATGTTAGTTTCAGGGAGGGTAAATTACCAGCAATATTTGCATGCATTTTGATCCCCGACAAAAAGGGTACCCCCCAAAATATCTGGTAAGTTGCGCAAGGTGACTTTGGAGTCAAAGCTATATACCCAACCAAAAAAACGGGACCAAAAATCATCATCCCACAAACAGACACCCATGACGGATCCATGTATGTATGGTATATTTACCTACCATGAAGGGTTGATTCTTATGGTTTTCATGTTACGGGAAATATACCGTTCGTCCCATGGGTCATTTATCTACATGAATGGCTGATTGAAGAATGGGTTTTCATGTTACGGGAAATATACAATACAATCGTCCCATGGATCCTATTGACACTGCTCAAATTGGTGCTTGGAACACGATCTCTGGGGCATTCGTGCTGGATGGAAAGTTTCCGAAACTTTGAGGGGTGTTTCCGCTAGCTGCCTGGCCCGGACACTCAATGGATGGTATATATATATATTTACCTATGCATTTGGTTACTTTTTATGGTAAATGTCGGTAAAATATATCATACATCGAGCATTTGGGTAGGTACATCTTGGATCATCTTAGTTATATGGGGCAATGGAACCGAGCAACCTAAAGAAAGGAAGTGAAAGAAAATAGGCGGATGACTTCCGGAGTTAAAATCTCATCTCAAATATCGTCACATCATTTTTGAATATTTTATGATATTCGAGTGTGGTGTCATGCTCATCCATTATCCATACCATTTATATGCCTGTGGTGTCTTTGTTCAGCAAGCATGTGGGTTTCATATCTTTGTGTTCCTCCATTCTGGCCACCAATCCTAAGATTTTTCTCCGGTTGATACGGGTGGCAGGAAGCAACTTGCTTCACGTGGTGGTGCCGGGTGACTTTGCAGGGCGTCTCATTGGAAAGAAAGGCGCTCATGTTCAGGAGTGGACATCCCTGAGTGGACATGAGGTGAGTCGCTGTGTGAGTTTGGAACGCCCAAAACTAGGTGTTGGTTTCAAATATTTTTTATGTTCACCCTTATTTGTGGAAGATGAACCCATTTTGACGAATATTTTTCAGATGGGTCGGTTCAACCACCCACTAGAAAAGAATTTCAAATAAAGGAGATAGGTTTGCTTGTTTTTTTTCAAGTGTACCTTCCCAAAAGGTGTTTGGATGTCTTAGGGTTGGACTTTTTTTTCTGTGTGTGTGTGTTTTTTTAGAGATGTTTTAAAGAGTTAGACATTACAGCCCCAAAATTTTGACATGGAACCTGAAAAGAAGTCCCTGGAAAAGAAAATTCGTTTTTGGAAACCCTCATTTTCAGGTTCCATGTTAAAAAAATATGGGGTCGTGACTGAGAGGAGATGAGATAGATGAGAGATGACAGGATCATGGCAGCAAATGGTTTCTCCGACAAATATGTAGTTTTAAGCAACCAGTCTCAATCAGTGGGGGCCGGACGTTTTTTTCTTGCTCAACTGATACTGATACAAGATTTCAGCCATGAATAGTATCATGAAGAGTTTGGGTGTATCCCCCATCCCCCACCCACAATTCACTTGTCACATACTGGCAGCCTGTTCTCATGTTTCCTGGTTCCAGTTCTTTTTGTTTTTTCCAATGAGAGATTCTATCATGTTCTACTTCTATTCCCAGACAATATATGGGATATTGGCCTGCATTTCTCCACTAAACCCAGTTTTCTAGGTCCAGTAACTAGACCAGGCCTGAGTTTTTGTTGGGATCCTATGTCTATGTCAGCATTACTTAAGGATATTGTTGGCTTATGCGAGATTAACTGCTGAGAGTCTTTTTGCCATGAAACAACTCTCTCCTCCTTGCGTTTGGAGGAACTTCAAAGCCGTCTCTTGTGCTGAAGAAGTTCGGGTGTATATATATATATTTATATATATATACATATGGATGATGGGGACATGCATGGTAATCCCTGTTGGATGATCCTGTGATGTCAGAGATAAGTGACAAGTGGTGAGCAAGTCTGTTTTGTATCCACGACATGAAATCCAAACGGGGTATGTCTCAAAATTAGGGATCACCATTTTTCCTCTTCAGAATTATATTTAGTAGGACACCCAGATGGATATGAGAACACCTCTACTTTGTGAACACCAATATATACTATATATATATTTATACTCTCTCTCTCTCTCTTATACTGTATGTATATACTGTAAATGGGATAATATCACACCTAGAGATCTTATTCTGTGGTTACAATCTCCCAATATCATCCATGGGACTGGTATAGTTACTTACATTAAAAAGAATCAAGCGAATGTAGGCAAATATATCAGTACCATTGATTCTATGTATGTGTACTGGCTTAAATTGGTTCCAGCAGAAATCAGCCGGGATTAGATTTCTGAGGTAAAATTGTTTTCAAATGCTGATTCACATCAGTCAATGAATTTCTGTGTTTGCCCCGCCAGCTTTGTGTTCATGATCTTGTCTACTATTCTTGTTGGGACAGATTTTCGAAGACCCTCGTCAATAGTGGGATGAACTAGCCACTTCGAACAGGTTAAGATGGTTAAGGTTTTGAAAAAAAAGATGATGAAACATTGGTGCGCACCAGCAAAAAACCCATAGGATCCTTTTTTTTGACGATTGAGTGTATGTTTACCTACCTTTGGCATTTTTTTAATGGTAAATGTATAGGTAAATAATTCCATACCTGGACCTTCCATTTCGGGTGCCTTTTATGGTTCCATAAAAAAGGGTGTCCGTCTTCACCATCCCTTAGGGTTAAAGAATTGGCACCCCGACTGGAAGGTGCTGGTACCTAATATTAGTATAGTTTATGTTAAATGGAGATTTTTAGAAAATCATACATGGAGTAGGGCGACCAGATTTCACCCCCCCCCCCCCCATTGATATATTCTTTCATCCCACGGTCCCACCTTTCCAGGGAGAAGTCGTTGGATCTACTACGTAATTCACCTCTCATTCACCTCTTGGATGCCAGCAAAATGGTTGAGAAATTTCTTGGTTTTTGGGTAACTGTCGTGATGCGCAAAGTTGATTGATGTGAGCAATATATTTGTATATAGGGGATTATAATAGGCGCCACTATTATTTCGGATCCCGTTTTTTATTCCCGAAAATAACCAACAAACCTTCGAATTTCATGGAATTCCTTACCTCCCCGGTCGGTTGGTCCCGAACAGGTGATTTCCGAGTGGCTGGCCCATCCCTAAAACACCAAGGAACCGGGGCTCGTGTACAACTCTCGGACTTGGGTGTGGAAGAAAAACTCGTGGAGGCGGGAACGGCGGTTCCCGTGAAACCGGGGGGAAGAGAATTCCCTATGGTGGTGGTCTTACACACATGGATGGTATATTTACTTACATTTGGTTGATTTTTAAGGTACATGTGTAGGTAGATATTCACTACATGGATCCTTTGGGATATGGTGGTCTTACTCAGCCACTGGGCTAAGGGATGGTACCTATAGGGATCTAAATAGTGGCAAACTCCAAAGTTTGGCGGCTTGAGAATCTGCCATAATTTCTGACTCAGCCAATGGCTAACCTGAATACATGTTGTGAGGATTTACATATTTAGTATAGCCCAGATGCGCAATGTGTATGGGATATTTACCTACATTTACCCCCCAAAACTACCCAAATGAAGGTAAATAGGCCATACATTGGGCATCTGGGGTAGGAAAACTATGTTTTAAACTTTTCATTTCTAGGATCCGAATGGCTGAGTTAGTGGTTGATAGGTGAAGGGTACGGAGATCAAGATTCGAGATCCTGGGAAGATTTTTTGTTCGGAGTTTAAGTTATAGTTTTAACGACATGCAGGTGGCCCTAACCCCTGTCTGACTAATTGAGGGGTTTACTGTTTACGCCAGAAAAGTGAATCATGGCCTTAAACCTGTTTATTCCGCCTGGAAGTCCAAAACCAAACACAAAAAATGGCCTTTCCCAAACACTCAATGTATGGTATATTTACCTAAATTTGCTCAAATTTCATGGTAAATGTCTGTTTTTTCTTTTTTTCCTTAAGGGTAAAAAGATGATCCCACTTAAAAAATAATGGTTGGGAAGAACCCAAAAGATTTGCTATGGGTTCTAAAAACTTGGGCCTAACGCATGTTCCAATTCTCCCAATGGCCAACATGTTTGCTTCCAAAGCACTTGGGGTATGCTTTGGTTCAAAATAGCGGAAAGAGGGGACTCCGACCAAATTTGTGATGAAGTATTTCAATGGTATTTCGTCAGCTGTGTAAGTATCCTTCCTTCCCAAACAGACCTCACCCTCCCGGATATCTGCCTTTTATGCTATTTCTTTCGGAAGGACCTAGATAATACCCTAGAAGTCCAAAGACCATTAAAAGAATAGGTTTTCACCAAAGACTATTTTTTGTAGTGGGGAATTTAAATCATCCCAAATTTGGGGACTATTATTTTTATAGTCTTGGACTTCCAGGGTAATACATGTTTGGTGCCGCGAATGTGACACGGATACTACTTGACGATGTTTGCATGTTTGCCTAAATCTGCCAGATTTCCGGCGCATGCCAATGTGTTTGGGGTCCTTAGATGGGCGGTTTTCAGCGCATGTCGCAGCGATTTGCTGGTGCAGATGGTGCGTTGGATTTATATACATCTAACTACCGATGCTCAAACAGCTATGGAGATCTGACATTTTCTAAAAAATCCAGAAGTTTTACCCCTGAAGACTTGGGGTGTTTCACACCATTACTCATAGAATCCATGGGACTGGTATATGTACCTACATGAAAACCATAAAAATCAATTATATAAATGTAAGTACCTAGAACCCAAATGACCCTTATTTTGATTGGAGTTTAGGCCTTCTTTTGGAGGGTTGACCGGCTCAAACATGGAGGGACCCGTTGGGTTCTATAGGTAAATATACGTCCTCGTCCCATGGATCCTATATATGGCTTACGAAAAAGATTTCTCCGATGGCTCAGACACCTAAGGTGGACAATGCGTGTGCTTTGCTCGTCGCCGATTTGGCACGGATTCAGAAGTACATCAGCTCAAATGGACCGCAGTGACAGCAGTGACCAGTTGACCCTTGGTTATTTGGTGTATAAAGAGGGGTGATATGCAACCGAAAATTATCATGGAACCCACAAATTGATGGTTTGTAGATGTTTCCTGTCCTTTTCCTTTTGGGAGCGTTTTTTAGGTTGCATGTTCATTTTCGGGGGTGTATAAACAACCGAGTAATGTGGGGATTGTGATATAAGCCATTATAAAGATACCTATGAACTGAACCGATCAGCATAATGCAATGTCAACAGGGTCGGTTGGAGGGTTTTTTGTTCAACTACCCTTCCTCCCCCCATTATGGAAGTGGAACATGAGGAAGCCATGTCCAACTTCCATGACTATGGGAAGAAGAGCATAGCAGATGACGCCGGTGTCATTGATCATGATTATCATGGTCATTGTCATATGGGTGGTTCCAAAAATAGGGGTACCCCAAAATGGATGGTTTACAATGGAACACCCTATTAAATGGATTATTTGGGGGTACCCCTACTTCTTGGAAACACCGATATTATGTCATATTGCTGTTGATGGTTCAGAAATCATGCACCAGTTGATTGATATGTAGTTTATTCCATTATTTTTTAAAGGTTTTCTACATCCAAACGGTGGTTGGCCTTGGGATTTCTGATGCATCCAACAAGTCAGATGGAGGACTCGCATGTGGGAAATCCACTAAAAACAGACATCCCTAAAGAGCTGATCTGTGTTGATGGTCGTGATTGAAAATGAAGTATCATTTTACCGAGTTTGATGTGTTGATTTACCGGGGGAAAACACCAGTTTTTGAGATCCCATATATATTTCTAAGGTTGTTGAACATGGTGAAAAAGTACCTTTCTACCAAAGCATCCATGGTAATTATTGGTAATACATGAAAAACCATAGAAATTAACCATTCATGTAGGTGAATATACGTCCTCGTCCCATGGACGCTATTTATGGGTTTGCTACCCACCTAACAGGTGGGGTTTGCTACATGAAAACCGCCGAGGTTCCAAGTAGCAGGCGCAAACGGCGGGACAACGAAACGTGGAAACGTGACAGATTGGCCGGAACGAAACGCCTTTCGAAACGCCTGAATTTGTTGTGGAAAAATGCAAATCAAAGAAGATTTCATTGAATATACAGTTGAAAACATAAAAACATATAAGGCTTATTTTTTGTTGGCATTCTTGGAATGAACATTGAACAAACCAAAAAAACAAAAACCCAACTATAGAAACATATTGCACTATGGTTTCAGGGTAGCCAATTTGATCCACATTGCCAATTTCTATGTGAGAATGAGGTGTTCTGTAGTAATGAAAAGAAGCGGAACTTACCCTTTTTCCCATAATCATGGAAGTGGAACATCACCCTAAATGAAAGGAAACTCATATCGGAGGGACCCGTTTTCCACTTCCATGATTATGGGAGGACGGGTAACCATGCGCCAGATCAGTGACTGCAGACTATTTTGTCAAATAAATTGTGTGATCCCAGTAACTGACGACGCACTCTCAGATGTTCATCAGTTTGGGCGTTTACATTTTTTGGTACTAACCAAACCCCATACCATCCATGTATGATATATTTACCTACATGAAGAGTTGATTTTTATGGTTTCCATGTAGGTAAATATACCAGCCCCATGGATTCTATGGGAAACAACAAAAAGACTTCGGTGTTCCAACCAAAAACCGTCGGTAGAAACATATGAAATCCATTGAAGGACCAAGCGAATGAAAACTTCGCCCTTCAGGATGTTTTATGTGTTTTCTTTCGTCAATTTGCATCTGATCATCGTTGGGAACAATGATCTAATTTGACTTACTTTTTTCCAACTGGGTTGAAACCACCAACTAGATAGCTATAGATAGCTTTACATGTGTTATATGATGTTTTCTTTCCATATTTTTGAGCTCTTTCTTGTTGCCAACGAGAGTAAATTTAGCAGGAGCCGAGTTCTTTTGTTGGGCTCCGGGTCATGATTTCCTGTTAGCATGGATATGTTTCTTGTTTGTATCTTGGTGTTGTTTTTGTCAATCCCGACGACCGTTCTGCTTATGGATATTCATCACCATTTCGCAGCTATGAATCAGACGGGATTGCCAAATTGCAATTTCTGAAAACTCAGTTTGCACCTTACAAACGGGTTTTTTGTGACATTTGAAACAGTCAACTTGGATTTGTTCAAGGTGATTTTTTACTTTCTACCACGGTAAATTGCCATTAAACCACCATTTGGGGGGCTATTTTTGGAACTTTTTCCAGGCATTGAACACGCAAATCTAAGTCAAACATGTCAAAATCTGTTTGTTGAGGTAAAAACTTAGGAGGCTGAAAGAAAAAACTACTGTCAGCTTGGATTTGTTTCGATTTAAGCGATGTTTCTGAATATTTCTACCATGAGATTCATGCATCAAATCTGGTCAAATTATAGCGACCTCACCCCAAAAGTAGCCAAGGAAGTGAAATTCCCTTATTTTAGGGAAACATAGGTTGGTGAAATATTATAATTTGGCCAGATCAAATGAAATGAACAATTTCAGGGTGGATTTGGTTGAAAAGATGAATTTCCTTTGAGGATGGCCCCAATTTTGCAACGTGTCATGTTAGGAATTGTCGGGAGTGTATATAACTACCCTGTGAGTTGTTGGGGGAGCGTTTGAACGGAGCCTGGGATGATGTATGTTATTTTCCGATCCTAAATGAGGAGCGTTTTTGGAACCCCAGAATCCTCAAAAACGCAAGGTAGGTACAGGATCCACCATAAGAACCTTCTTACATGGGAAAATCAACCCTAAAGATTGACAGGTATTGTCCGTTGGTGATGTAGAGGTTTCGGGTTTCTCCTATCTTTTTAAGGGTTGTTTCAGGTGATTATGGCAAACCCTGAGGTAAGGGGATTTCAAATTAAAGGATGAATCTTCACCAACTTTGGAAGGCTTGAAATTGGGCCTCCATTCTGCTGAAGTGGCCTTGGCTGTACTTATCCCGGAGGCGCTGCAAATTTCCCGGCGGTTGTGGAGTACTTGGATGCCCATGGAAGTGATCGTAACTAGTAAGTTAGAACTTATAACCTACTTAAGGGACGTATCCAACCTACTTCTATAGGGGTTATAACCCAGTTAAGTAGCATGGACATCCCAGTATACTAGCAATTTAAAGCGATGTTGCAACAAATATTGAATAAAATTGATGTACCCTCCAGGGAACTATCATATCCCCCCAAAAGGCATTTTGAAGATGATTTTCCTTTTCCCAAGGTGGGATATGTTAATTCCCTGGAGGGTAATCAATCCGTCTTTCAAGGAAACTCCGCAAATCTGAAAATCCGTCTTTATGGCAAACTTGGGGACCCCGAATTTTTGTGAATCATCCTTTTTCTGTGACATTCTGTCATGGTGTTCAGGGAATAGATTGCATGTGGACTCAGGGTTTTCTTAAAACATATTGTTTTTTTGGTGGCTTTGTTATACATGACGTGACCAGGGGCCAAGAAGTGATGGGTTTTCATCCACCTGTTGTTTTGTGATGTTTATTTTATATAATATATATATACCCTGGAAGTCAAAGACCATTAAAATAATAGTCCCCTGGAATTGTTAATTATGAATCCCTACGTAACAACAATGGTCTTTTCCAAAGTCGACTATTTATCCTATTTATTCATGGTAGACTTGGACCCCCTGGGTACATCGATGCATCTATGCTGCATATACTCGTAGCAACCTTGGTGACGAAACCTCTACCATTTTCCCCTGGGAATGATTTGATGCCCCACTTGCGCTGAATATCCGTCAAATGGATTCAAATGGGTGGTTCATGGTTCACAAGAAGGTAGTGAACAATCATGGAAAAAACATGAAACAACATCAACTACAACAAAAACATCCTATTGATTGTGTCAAGAAATTGACGGTCACCCATCTTAGATGTTTTTTTGTTATGGAATGATGATAAAGTTCATATACGAATCATAATTCAAGGGAAATTATAGCGACCTCAGCCGAGGTTACCTTGAATGATGGTTTAGAAAGGGAATTCCCCCAAAAAATAGCCGAAATGCAGGCTTCGGAATTATAGCACGTTGGCCATACTTGTGATTTTGCTGAAACTCTTTCTTCAGCCTGCAGCCTTCGCACCGTTTTTTCCAGTCTCGCAGTTTCATGGGATCATGTCGATGTATATTGGATCTACCCCCCGTTTTATCCAGTGTGCAATCGTCAACCCACCAGGATGACGGGTAAAACTTACACTTTTAAAGGCTCCGGGATCCCAACGTAAATAAACGTCCACCTTTCTACACTAGGCAACCTGGCATCCAGGGGTGCAATCCAAGATATGGCGGGTGAACCCTAAAATGGTGGGTTTCCCCCAACAAACCCATGGGGTTTTCCTATTCAAAAAATGATCGTTTTGGGGTGTTTTAGGGGTACCATTTAAGGAAACACCCATATGGTTTGAATGCAGGAGCTGGCGAAATGGGCCAAAGATGAGCTCCTGGGCCATGCTTTTGAGCTTACAGTAGGTAACGAGACAACGGAGGTGTCGATGCTTGGAGGGTTTGTAGAGGGATGGAAGAAGGTCACGAGTCCTTGGTCCAGATATGAATCCTGGTCTGACCCTTGATGTATAGATCGAGTCATACTTGGAAAAAAAAAACACATGATATAGTTTTATTTCAAATTGAAAGATGTATTACATGACTTGATCTCATTGACTAAGTGGAACTTTGAAACCCGTAACAAGTGAATTGATTGATATTTTTGTTGGATTTATTTTCTTTGACGGTTGCATTTCGCTGTAGTTTTCTCTTTCATTGGACCTTTCACATTGGAATCGGAGCAACCAAAAGCGGAGGTTCTTTCAGAGCACACTGAGATGGCCAAAGCTGCCGCCGAGGTGAGGGTGTTGAACGCAAGGTGGAACCCTTCACTTTACACCATTCGTTCACATGAACGAATGGATGTCCAAAATGACGGGTTAAATGGGAAAATGTGCCGAGCTCCTGTCAAAAATGGCGTCACTTTCGGTATCTATGTAGAATTTTCAGTAGATTACGGTATTTGAGGGTTTACATGAAAACAAATAGAACATGTTTCCCTAAACATCCAAGTCTCCAAGTCATCAACGCTGGGATCATTAAAAAAATGCCATCCATTTGGAAGGAATCAATCTTTTCATGCAGCTGTTGCAAAACTATATAGGTGGTGGTTTCAATTATTTTTATTTTTACCCCGAACCCTGGGGAAATGATCCAATTTGACGAGCAAATGTTTGAAAAGGGGTTGGTTCAACCACCAACTAGAAAAGTAGTTTCCAAATAACAAAACACTAAAATTGACCCCCTATAAGAATCCAGACCCATCCCGATTTCTTCTCGTAGGATTTTTGTCGTGTAAATTTCTCTGCGCAGGTCATGGGATTGATAGGGTGGAAATTCCGGAGTCTTAGGACATACAAAAGGGATCCTTATAGTAATAACTGGATCATACTGGACCATAATTTCCATATATACTGGGTATTTATGGCTTATAATTAATCCCCAAGAATCCCAAAAATCCGAGAACACCAGCTACTTGTAAATACCGTTTTGAATGGACGTTTTGGTTTCAACCAACCCAACCTTTTTGGAGGGTGAAACCTGCCAAAACCCCCAAGGCCATGGGAGCCCAATCAGCCAACCTGCCGCTGCCAGGCAGTGCCTGAGCGGTCCTCCGTAACGCTGCAGATGGAGCTCTTGGGTTTTGCCGAGGCGTCCCGTTGCTGGAAGTGGATGGATCTAATGCTGATCGGATCAATGGGTTATAACTTATCTACTTGTTTTAATGGGGTAGATTAATTGGGGTGAAATATTAATTAACCCACTGATCCTAACTTCCTGGGACATGCAAGTTTTGGGTGTTGGGTCTCGGAAAAATGGAAAGATGGTAATGTACATAGGTATACCCTGTGACTAGGTGGTGAAACTTCAAAATACCCCAATCCTTTGAGAAATGAGCCAATTTGACTAATATGTTTCCAGGTCCTATTGGGGGAGCGATGAACGGAGCCAGGGATGATGGTCTATTTTCCGATCCTAAATGAGGAGCCAAAGAATCAGAATCCTCAAAATCACAGGGTAGACAAATTGACTTCCCTCGTGAAAATGAGGGGAGTGTAGCCTGAAAATTCGGAAAGAAGTGACCATTGTAAAAGTTCATCTTCCAGTCGCATCAATTTTCAGCAAACTATGATAGTTTTCAATGATCTAAATATCCAGGTGTTTCCTAAATGAAAATGGTCTAGTAAGGGAAACCTCCAAAAATCGCGGGCAAATACCATGTGTGATACAAGTTGCTTGCATTTTTGGATTGTAAAAAGAAACAACATGTTTGCGGAAGGTATATAAAGTAACAACTTTATGATCAACCTGAGCAATGAAAAAAAACATAGTTCTTTTGGGTATACAGGGGATTCTACTACAAGGGTAAATGCGGATTATAATGAGCCGTATAAGGATCCCTATTAACCAACCAGGATTCAATGGAATGTCAACAGGATTTTTTTGTGGCTCAAATGTACTCACCAAGCAGGATTGTCTGAAATCCATCGTGAAATCCATGACTTTGGAGGTCAAATTCCAAAAAAAATGTTAGGGNTGTTAGGGAAAACGGTTACGAGAGAGAGAGAGAGAGCTACCAGTTTCTGAATATATTTGAACCCATGGGATTGATGTAAACATACATAGAAATAATATGTGTATATTTATGTATATATATATACATATTTATTGTATAGTATACATATTCCTATATATTTGTTCATTAGATACTTATTGATTGATTGATGTTTATTTTTTCTGATGTTTTACTTGTTATCTATAAGATATCTACATTTACCATCAAAGTTGCCCGCACACATCCTAGATCTAGGTCAATATCTGAATCCCATGGGTTTGTTATTTGAGATGACAATGATGAATATCTGGCGGACAACTTGTTTCCCGGCACTTGTTGCTTATACTGTATTTGTTATCCTCCGAAAAGAAGCACAAGTTGGTGTTGGTCATTTGTTGTGTATCAATATGTGATTCTGTGTGTTCTTGCAGTTGAAAACAATCCCTCACCATTATAGCAGGGTGGAGACATTCTTTCATACTGTTGATGGAAGAAATCCTGCACCAGCTGATCCGTAGTTCATCCCATTATTTACAAGGTTTTATACATCCCAAATGATTAACCGGATTTTTGAACCATCAACAGTATTTCCTACATTCGTTTGTTTAAGGTGATTTTTTAGGGATTTTTTAGGGTATGCCATGTTTTCCACATGTTTTTTGTTTGTTTTTACTGAAAGGCCACAACTTCTTGCCAACAAAAACCCGGATCGCATGATGCTCCAACCGGGGACCGGTTGACCGCCAGGTGAGCGGCCAACGTTTTCGCCGCTTGCGTTTGGAAGGCCCACCAGGGCGTGTGAGCGCCGTTGGGGAAACCCGAAGATGGGCAACGACAGGACTGCAGGGGGGTCATTTAAATGGGACCCAATGTGAGCAATGAAACAAGGGCCCCTGGTTGGTTAGGGTATATAGTATATAGGAGATTATACTACCCGGTTTTTATAGTGATTATTCCGGGATTATGATGAAACACCATAAGCATCCCTATTAACAACCAGTACAATGGAAAGTAGGAGGTTTTGTTTGCAGCTCATGCTGGTGAAGATCAAATCTCATGCAAATCTATATAATTTGAGGGATTTCCTAGAACAAACATGAGATATCATATCCTTCCACATGACCATGATTCAACCAATAATTGTGTGGGATGTGTTTCTTTTGCTTGATTTGGTTTGTAGGTCCTCCATATATGAATGAGATTCCATGAACATGTTGTATATTTGGATTTGATTTGTGGATGAGAATTGATACATTTCAGGTAGGAATATTTGGTTGGTGCACGTTTAGACATAAAAAAAGGAGGTATTTATTTGTTTATAATCTCTATATATTCCTAGGGATAAGCTAGCTCAACCGACACCACGAGATGCTGTAAGGATTCACCGACGACAGGATCACCCGTAGATCAAGGCGAAATCAAATGTGAATTCAAAGGCCACCCTCCCCCATGAACCACAAGGCTTTATTAAAGGGATTACTAACGACCTTAATTAGGCCTCCTCACCGCCTTATTTCTTGGGGTGGCATTGGGGGTGTTGCTCTTGGTAAATTCCGATGATTTTGTTCGTGGGGTGAGATGACCATCCAATTGAGATTGACGTTTTGCTGAGGCTTTACAAATAGTAAGGCGCAGGCGTGTGGGGATGGGATTTGAGGTGCTACAAGAAGTTTTGAGCTGATAAGTGGCCTGATGCAAAGAGGAGGATTTTGGACATATTTACATAATATGTTTATCAATTTCTGAACTTTATTCTTACTTTTATTCAACAGCAAAACAGCATGTTCTTGATTTCTCTTGACGATGTGTGATTTGGTGAATGTTTGATCGGCACAGGGGACTCAAAAAATCGGAACATCCTACCCGGAAACAGAGGAATTATCTAATGTATCTATGATTGGTGCATATTGACTACAATATCTCTATGCGAGAAATCTTCTATATATAGATAAATGAGCAACAGAGAAACAGTGTCAGGGCTGAAGACTAATTAGACTGCGTTCAGTGGCACTGTATACTTTCAAGATGCCTCATTTTTTGGTGGCAAATTTCTGGGTTTACTACATAATTCAATCATCAACATAAACTGGGATTAAAACGAAGTTTATTTTCCACTTTTCTTTGTGTGAATTTTGTGGTTCCTTTCTGGTTGGAGGGGACATTCGCAAAGCAAACCCCCAACCCCTTGGAAGAGTAGCAGTTTCTTCTCAAACTATTTCCACCCACTTCCTTTCTTCCACAATCCAGTTCTTGATCGAAATAGTTTCAGCCATTTGGAATATAATATAGATTTATAAATAAATGAAATATTATGCACATATTGATACATATATAATTATACGGTACCGGTACCGTTTATATACATTGTAGATATTCTGATTTGATTTGCTTTTTTAAAACTACACATATCAAATACATTAGCCGAAAAAAACATACAACATCTATCATTGACCTCTAGAAAGTCCGCAAAAATATGTTGTTTTAACCACAACATACCCACACTACACTTCCCGCTCTACGGCAAACAACATTCTGGCCGATTCTGGCTTATAGATGGGGGTTATATCTTACTTGGCATATCTTAGATTAGCCTTATTCCCTTAGCTCCTTTGAGTTTAGTGGGATTTTATATGTAAACCCTTAAGAGTTTAACTTTTAGCAGGGGACCTAAGGGTTGCCATGCTTAACTCACATTTTATTGGGATGATCCTTCCGGCAACCCTTAGATTCCAAGCTGGAGGATCCTCGCAGGACGGGACTTGTAAGTGTTAAGAATCCCATGGTGGTTCGTTTTCGTCCCCAAGACCTGGGGACCTTTTTTTTTGGGACCCCCCGGACCCAAATGGCCATGAAAATTTCTTATAAATGGTGGTAAAAGGGGATTCTATCCCCAAGAAATACCCACTATTTTATGGGTGTATAAATGGGGGTTGATTTAATAAAGGGGCCCCCATCCCAAGGGGCCCCCAGCATTTTCCTTCCCATAGGATCCATGTGACTGGTTTGTATTTCCCTACATTTACCATACACAAATCAACCATTCATGTAGGTAAATATATCAGTACCATTGATCCTATCAATGGATTATACTGTAAATGTAGCTATAGATATACCATACCCATGGGATCCTATATGGGATGATCCTATACCATTCATCCATGGGAGTGATCCAAGACCGGAGGCTTCGGCGATTTTTACGCTGGACCTCTGCGGTGGATCTCGAACCACCTTGGCACCTCTGGGAGGTGGATCCCTGGGAGTTGCATGGGAGTTGCCGGGTGAAAATAGGGCCCCCAATATAAGGATTTCCGTCATGAAAGGTGGGATGAGTGGATTTCCCCAAGTTTGAGGCCATAGGTGGGTGAAACTTCAAATGTTTTTTTGGAATGTTCACCGGTTCACCCCCGAAACTTGGGGGGTTTCATGATCGAATTTGACAACTGGTTACTAACTGGGATGATCCTCCAAGTATGACATATATAAAACAACCAATGTGGTGGTAAGGCACGAGGGAACGCAGAGATAGGGGGTTGAAGCTGTATAACTTCCCTCCATGTGGGAAAATGGACGTTCCAAATGCGGATTTTCGGGTCGATCAACTCCATTATTTCCATTGGGGATAAACTCATCAACCCAATTCCGGTTGGGGTGAAAATAGTGCCATATGAAATTTAAAGATTCCAAAACCATGAAAGGTGTGATGAGATAAAATTTTTCCCTGGAACGACGAAAGCGAAAGACTTGTTGTTTTTGATGCCTGACATTTTTTTGAGTTTTTTTCCTGGAAAACTTAAAAGCTCCTGGAAAAAGTTTATACACTCTTATTCGTCAGGTTACATTTTTTTAAACTTAACATAGACATAGCCCCTTTTGAAGAAACCTCATGTTGGAGTATGTTTTCACGAGTATACTTTGCTTTTGGGACCCTGGTAAGTTTTCAGTGGAGAGCATGCTGTTAAACTCCAGAGGTGTAGGTAATGAGAATTTCAAACTCACTTACTGTACTTGGACTTGTTCAAGCTGATTTTTTACATTGTACCATTGTAAATCACCATTCTTCACCACCATTTGTTTTGATTTGTTACTTTTTCCCAGCATCTTCTGCGCAAATTCAAGAGTAGTGTGCCAATTCGATCCCTTGAAATTGACCTTCTACCTCCCCCCGAAAACAGCTGGTCAGGAGAAGTTTCTCGAGGAGACGGAGGCCATACCCTAAATCATCGAAGAGTCACAGCAAGATGATTCACCACAACCCGTCTAGTTTGGATCTGGTGAGAAAAAGGTGATGTTACCATTAGCAAATTACACATGAATTACTGTTTTCGGGGAATATGGGTTTTTGAAGTTTTCAAAAGCACTGAAGAGTCAAAGGAGGGAATTTGTTGAAGGGTTTTTTTCTGTTCTTTCTATCATGAGACTCATCACCTAGCCGGCCATAATATTATAAGGTACTTGGTACCTCCATTTTTTGGTACACCCGTGAAGATTAACATGGAACATAATCAATATAATCATGCAGGTTTAGTTCTGATCATTTTCCTCTCTAATTAGGTGATTTGTAGGTTCCAGCCGTTCATCTTCCAGGGTGTACCTGAGCATATTCCGTGATACTTCCCGCTCGAAAACATATAGAAAAGACGGCGCCAGGGCGACTTCATCTCGACGGAGAACTTCTTCTTGAAGCTTTCGTCTCGTCGGGGTGACTGGCTGCCTCCATGGCGAAGCTGTGGTTAAAAGAGACCACGGCAATTCAAAACCCAACCAGTAAGGAATTGGAAAAGATGATTGATTATTTGAACTATAGGGATTTGATTATCTTAAGTTAAGTAATTATATGGTAAACCAACCAAACCCAGGAATTTGAGAATAATTATGATTGATTAGTTTTGGTGCTTAAAGAACTGCTTGTTGTATATTCACTGCAATCATATTCATGATCGGTTTAGTTGACTGGTCCACTGATTCGAAAGTAGCTGAGTATAGCTGGGTATGAACAAAATAGCTTAGCTTCACCTAGGTTTGGCTTGTCCAAAGCTATGGAGGCCTTTGACTCCATCAAAGGGGGGAGTCAGAACTATCAGAACTGCTGGATTCCAAAACATGGCTGCTGGACTTTTCACCAACTTTTTCTGGGTGCTGATTTCAAATATTTTTTATGTTCACCCCTAATTATTTGGGGAAGATTCGCATGACCAATATTTTTCAGATGGGTTGGTTCAACCACCACCTAGTTTTTGGTGGTGCGAAATGAAGGAAGCGATGAACGGAGCGATCGGGGTACCCAAAAATCCCGAACCATAAGAGGGTTCGATGAACGGAGCTATCCCTCATATAATGACCCCCAGAACAAGTTACCTTTTTCTTAAACCCAGTTTTGACCTTTAAAGTAGGTACTTGGAGGTCGAGTTTTTGTTGCATTTTGATTTGTGCTGGATTTTGAAGTGATTCCCATTTGTGTTACACCAACATACGGGGGTTACGAAACCTAAGGAGGTGTTCCCCAGCGTTCCCCGTCGGCGGAGCTACCCTCAGGTCATGCAAATCTCCTTTCCGCGTCGTCGGGAAATTATGCGGAGCTGCTTTTTCAAATCAAAGAGGCCCTGGAAGTTCACGTTGGCGGCCTTTTGTTGGGGAACCCTGACAGAGATCACAGAGATCCACAGAGTCAAATAGAAATTGTAGAAATCCAATTTTATTTTGGATAGTACTAAGAAATCCAGACGCTTTAACTAAGCTTGGTGTATTTTCCAAAAGTGAGTGTTTTGTGTCAGTCCCACCGCAAATTAGTCATCTTTTTGGGTGTGTAACTTGAACTTCTGAGTAGGAATTTGTGCTCAAAAAGAGCAAGCAAGGGTTAGGGTTTGCCATGTGGGATGAGTAAAACCATATCTATTTCCATGATATTAATGGCAATCCTAACTGTTCTCACCAAAACTGGCGCAAAATTAGGGTGTGATCAGGAGTTAACCGTTATCATGCAATATGAAATTCTTATCGCGGGCGATTTTGAAGGGAACAACACGTGGAAACTCAGACTCTTAAATTGATGAGCTGTCCTAGCTTTTCAATTGCTATAGGGTACTTTTTTGAGGAGTTCCAATGATTTTTATCACCCAAACACATGACCTTCTCGCATACACCAGTCAGTTACACTCTCAAAAAAAAATAACATGGAACCCAAAAATTGTTGGTTTGTAAATGTTTATGAGTTTCCAAGGGTGTATTTTCAGGTTCCAACCATTCATTTTCAGGCGGTACAGTACTTGGGTCAAATCCTGGGACGAAAAGCAGGTGCAGGCATCACAAAAATTGCCGACAATGCAGCTCTCCCGAAGTCATGAATTTTCAATGGCGACATGGTGAGGACTTATATGATATGTTTGAAGTCAGAGACAAGACTGAAGAAACATCAGGAATACTGGGATGTCCATGGTCAATGGTACTTACTAGATGGATTATAGCCACTATATGAGTTGGTTGTAAGTCCCGCAAGTAGGTTGTAAACCAACTTTCTAACGATTGTTCCATCACTTTCATGGACATACCAGTAGTACAGTTGTTTTTGCAAGGAATGCAATACATTTACCTTGGGATGAAGGTTCCCCCAGTATACGTGGAAAGTGAAGGATAATGAAAGGATCGTTCAAATCATGGGGGTCATAATCCTAGCTCAGGGGTTCAGGTTCAGAATGGATGATGAAATTAAGAAATCCCCTATTCCTTCGGGTTCAATATTTAGCAATTTTTGGGTATTCATGTTCAATGGTGTGGTCCTATACCCTAGTCTTCCAAAGTCCTCCAGTCATACCTTGCGGGGAAGTGTTTCGAACCCTTAAAAGCCTTGTTAGGCAATTGTTTGGACGTCGAACCAAGATCCTCACCGTGTATTTGGAAGAATCACCCGAGATAAGAACTTCACATGGCTGTATGCTAGCAGTGGTTCAGGATAATTCCTGATCACGCCCTGATTTTGCGTCGGTTTTATTGAGAACAGCTGTGGATTTACCATGAATACTTTAGATACAGTATAGTGATGACTTTATTTGATCACTACCCTGAATCCCGTCAGGATTCCGGCGCTGCCACCAGAGTAGGGGGTGCCCAGATTTCTCAACCACGAGTGACTCAAACAGAGTGGATTTAACCAGGAACCTTCTTGAAATTCCTGGTCCATTTGATTAATCTCATGTGTGTTTTTTTTTTCCCAGTATAAACGTATCATCTTAGGCATTGATATGATGTTTTATCATCAGATGTTGATGTAAATGTTACTGGTCCAATGTGTATTCGCTTTGACAAAGATAGAAGATTTTTCGTTGATTTATCAATGAACCCATGGACCTGTGCCTAGGCCAAATTGCATCAAGACTCGTCAGCAAGGTTGTTACTGAAACATCATGATTCTTGAGCAGATATTGGTATGTGGGTGTTTCCAAAAAATAGTGGTACCCCCAAATCATCCATTTTTAATAGGGTTTTCCATTATAAACCATCCATTTTGGGGTATCCCTATTTTTGGAAACACCCAATTGCAAAAACAAAAGCTGGCATCAATACCGTTTCTAGGTGGTTTTTTTCCAATACTTTTTATTTCACCACTATTTTACCCCTACCTGGGGAAATGTTCCAATTTGACTCACATTTTTTAGATTGGTTGAAACCACCGACTAGTATTTCTGGTTGGTGTTTTTCAAGTTGTTTTTTTCCGTATTGATGGTTCAGAACTCGGACGATACCCAGGACGTCCAGGACAACAAGAGCTTGTTTTTATGTTATATACCCTCCCGAGAACTAACAGCGAGTTTACCCCTGAACATATGCCTTCCCAAAGAGGAATTTGTATCTTCCAAACAACAAATTTCAGGGGTAAACTCGCTGTTAGTTTAAGGGAGTGTATCTCAATTATCGCTTCTTCGGGGAATTCTTGAAGCATCAAAAGCATCAAAAACTACATTCTTTTCCGATGGTAGGGATGGAGTAAATCTGACCCGACCAAGCATTCCAGGTGCCTTATCAAAAAAATGATGTTCAAACCACACTTCACCCATTTGCCATTTTGGATCCTGATATTAGACAGATACATGAACTATGATTATTTGTTGTTATTTGGGATAATATATATATATATATATATATACTGAGGATTCATTCTTTACCTATTGACCATTCAGCAAAAAAAGGTCTAAAACTCCCATAGTCCATATGTTATATGTCTGATGCTATACGCAGGCAGTGCCTACATGTTCAGACCTCCCTTAATATGAAGCGTTTTTTTGGTGTCTCGATGAATCCAAGCCCAGGTTCAAGTCAAAACCCCCAACGAGACCGCAACGGCAATGCCGTGTGTTGGTGCAGATTGTTTGGGGCCTTGACTGCGGGGAATCTCCGTTTGGCAGCAGGGATTCCCGAAGCACATTTTGTCACATGGCTGGAGGCAGGTTTGCTCTTAAGGAAGGTTTATGGTTACATTTAGTTGGTCAAATTGTTTGTCGACCTCAAACGACCTGCCTGAAATGGTGGTGATTGTAAGGGAAAACCTTCTTATTTCAGGGAAATCTAGGTTGGCGAAATATTATAACTTGGCCAGATTTATGATCTTTCGGCCAACCGTTACATCGTTACATCTTTTTTTCCTTGCAAGGAATGATTGAAACAAAGAGGTCAAGTTCCAAGCGTAAAAAAAGCTCCTGCAGATATGAACAAAAACTGATGACTTAGATATACATCCTCAAGTTGACTGAAGCCCAGAAGAATCCATGAGTCAATTTCCAACAAAGGTGTGGGTGTGTGCCACAAGCCATTTGGGTGGGAATGTTGAATTTTGGGGTTCAAAATGATGGCAAATATATACAGTATATATTCATAGAATTTCATAGACACATATCTGTATGATGAGTATGTATATAAATGTAATTATATATACATGCTTATTTTTTTTTAAAGTGATGCCAACATCAGGGCAGGAGTTTCTATCGGAAAGATTTCTTTTTGAAACCCGGATTGTGGGTTTTCGAGACACTTTGTCTCGTTCCAAGGCCAGGCGAATGATTATGATTTTATCAGCGAAACTTACGAAACGATGGAGGTCTACACCGCAGGATTCATCATCCTTTTTTCAGGCAAAAAATCCGGGGTTCATTCTAAATGTAGTATATAGTCAATATATACATATATATATATATAGATGTCAATAGATTATTCTGGTTCTGGTCATAGGTGCAAGGGAATATATAACCCCCTAGAAGGCGTTTTTTTTACCTGGCTTTTTTAGCGGCATATACTGCCCATTGGGTGATTATTGGCTACCTACCACCTTATGGAAGAACTTGAAACATTTGTTGATATACTTTGAGGATCATCCCAGTTAGTAACTGGTTAGTAACTCCCATTTATAAGCCATGAACACCCATTTGGAAAGGGAATATCCCTACTTAGGGGACGAAAACTCACCATGGTGATTAACCACTTACTTCATCCTGGAATGATCCTCCAAGTAGTTCAGGGGTTGAGATGAAACCATGGCAAGCCAACACCTCCACGCCTCCAACGTGGCCTTGGCCTCGGGCCTCGTTTTCACCAAGGCCTTGAGATTGCAGGTGGCTTCGCGGCGAAGCTCCAGGCGTAGCTTCGACCCGACCTTCGTTGTGGATTTTTCATGTGACACAATACGGGATGGTTAGATTCCACCAAAATACAGGTATCCAGTGCTTGAAGCTCCAGGTGGGTGCAATATGATGATATATGGAGGTTTCCTAAAATGGTGGTACCCCCAATCTCCACCCCAAAATGATCATTTTTAGTAGGAAAACCCATGGTTGTTGGGTACCAGCATTTTAGGAAACACCCATATGATAATTGTTAGATGAACATTCAACAATCTGGAGTCTGAACATGGAAATTGCTGAAGGCTTAATTACTTTGAAGTTTCGGAGATGACAGAAATTTTGAAAAAATCCTTAAATCGTTGCCAGGCAGTCCAGCTTGGTGGTGGATTTAGTACATAAACATATGACAAATGAGGTCGAAGTTCCGCTAAAAGCATTACTGGGTGTCGGGGTCCACCATAAGAACCTTGGAAAATCATGGAAAATCGGGCCCCTAAAGATTGACAGGTAGCAAGTCCTATTTTTAGGGTTGTTTCAGGTGATTATGGCAAATTCTGGGTGTTGTTTGTTTTGCAGTTGTCTTTGGAGCCTCACAGGTTTACCAATCAAGTTTCGGTCTTTGTCACACAAGGTTTACTGTGGTTCCTATTGATTATGTATAAGATTAATCTACGCATACTATACATTTATATTAGATATGATAGATTTATGAATGATATAGATTATATACATATACCTGAGGTTTATCAAGTTTACCATCACATTTTTTGGATTTCCAATATGTCCCTTTTTTGGGGAAGGGTGGGTTTTGTTACGTTCCACGTGGAATTTGTGGGAGGTGTTTTGAGCCCCTGGAAGTGTTGAAGCTGTTTCTTGCAACAACGAAACTGCCCCACATATTAGATTTACACAATATAGATATTGTATAACTATCTATATATTGTATATATATATATATATCTCAGCGATCCCTTGAGGTGTACCAAGTTTACGACCATTTTTCTGGGTTTGGCCTATCTTAGTCCCCTTTTTAAAAAGGTGAGAACTGCCCCTTTCCTAAAAGGCACTGCTGGATTTGTGTTCCTTGATTTTACAAATGCCGCCCGGGTCGCCCATGGTTGGGGCTGCGTAGTGAGCAGTGGAAAACATGGAAATCAATTGGTTGAAGGCTTGCTGTCTTCAGCCAGGATGAATATGAAGAAGTCTCAACAGCTCAAGATGAAAGTCAACATCCCAAGATGAATACATCTATTCTAATGTGTTGTGTTTACGATGTTTAAGGTTACAATAGGATCCATGGGACTGGTATATTTACCTACATTTACCATGAATTTACGCCAAATGTAGGTAGATATTCCAGTCCCATGGATCCGCCATGGGGTTCTTAGTCAAGTAAGGCGGTTTTTCCAGTTGCTTGCATGACAATCTTTACCAAGTTGATTGTTGGACCAGATGGCCCTGACGTGACGGAGTGAAACTTTAGAAATGGTTGGTTGTAGAGAAGTGTTTGTCAATCTGCGGCTATTGTCGTTTTTTATCATTTTTTAGGCACTTCTCGTCACTTTTCAATTGTGACTTGCTACTGTTGATGGAAGAAATCCTGCACCAGTTGATAGGTCGTTTTTTACAAGGTTTTATTTGCAGGATTTCTTGCATCAACAGTATCTACCTCATTTGGAGCAAGCCTTCTTGGACCCGCATCCAAAGCGACAGCCAATCCCTCAGCCCACTATGAATCTCCCAACGCTTCATTGAGATGTATTGATTTTTCCATGAAGACGATGAAGGAAGGTAGGAATCTGTAGGATATGTGAAGTCAAAAGCCAAATCAACTGTGGGACTCTTGAGAGAAAAAACACTTATGTGTAATCTATATATACACATATGATCATCCTAAAGACCCACAATTACTTTCTTTGGTTTGTCATCAGTCAGCTTTAAGACTTTTAAACCCCCGAGCCGATCGTTATAAATGGGGTTATGGGGCCCCTATAAATGGCCGAAAATAAATGAGTAAATCGGGTTCTAACCCTCCTTATAGAAGTTAGAACTCCATTTACAACTGGTTGTTTCATAGGAATCCTTATTTCATGGTTTTCGAAATAACCCCTCAATACTCATACCATCCATGTATGGTATATTTACCTACATTTACCACGGTTTACCATTAAAAACAATCAAATGTAGGTAAATATACCATACATGGATGGCATGGGATATAACTCCATTTACAACTGGTAGGTGCCTACCTTGTATTTAGGATGACATCCTTTTTTCCATGGTTGCCATTGACCAAGGCTGGACGAAAGTCAGGAGGCGGAGGCGGCGATGGCATGAGGGATGACCACTGGTGGAATGTTCATACCAAATCGGGTGTTGATTCGAGGAACTGAAAATGGCTTTAATGTTTGAGAAAGATGTATATATATTTATTTACATATTTATACATGGATGAATATATGTAAACTGCACACATAAAATCATGTTGATATGATTATATCTAGGTATATTATATATAGATACTCACAACTCTAAAGTCCCCCTTGTGTTACCATTTTTGTCTGAACATGTGGGATTGAGATTATATCAGATTCAGATCGACAAAGGAATGACCAAAAAATTGGAGGCATCCGCATCTGTCTGAGTTGGAAATACCATTGGACCCTAGTTTTCCAAAATCCTCCAATCATACCTGATACACCCCGGAAGAATAACATGGAACCTAAAAATCACCCAATTGAAAAGGAAATCATCTTCCAAACCATCATTTGCAGGTTCCATGTTAATCTTCCAGGGTGTACCTGTGGTTCGGAGGTGTTTTTGTTTGAACTTTTTTTTTCATTGCTCATGTGCACTTTTTTTTCACTTTTGGAGGAAATGTCCTCCCCCAAACAGAAAACGTGTTACAAGTCAATCGGGACCATCTAATGATATTCAGCAAAACACAAATGGTCCCCTTTTCCATGGAAGTCAAAGACCATCAACAAAAATAGTCCCCTGGAAGTCTTAATTTTTAAATCCCTACCAAAATGATACAAGCCATAGGATCCATGTATGGTATATTTACCTACATGAAAACCATAAAAAATCAACTATTCATGTAGGTAAATATACCAGTCCCATGGATCCTGTGGGTAAAACAATGTGTCTTTTCCAAAAGACTGTTGATTTCATGGTCTTTGGACCCCCAGGGCCTTTTTTAAGGGTCCAAAAAAAGCATCCGTTGCAGGTGGCGTTGTTGCTTCCATCCCTTGGACCCTGCGCCTTCAATGTGGCTGAAGCCTTGACTTTGGCGAGGCGCCTATGTACTCCCTGGAAGTTTAACAGCTCGCCCCTGAAAATAAACCATCAGGAAAGGACAGGATCATCTTCCAAGCAAACCATTTTCAGGGGCGAACTGTTAAACTTGGGGGGGTGTAGATGTTTGTGCTTTTTTTTAAGGGGGGTGGATTTTTCGTTGGTGGAGTTTGTTGTGTTTTGAATGTTTTAATGTTGACTTGTGGTATGTATGTTGGCGATTGTTTTTGGTGGGAGTACGATAAATTAGCAAGTTGGAAATTTGTGTGTCAAACTTGTTCCAAACACCAAACAAGCAAAATTGTTCAGAGAACTGGTGTTTGATCTTTAAATCAAAAAGTCGATCGGTTGCTGGTCCTGTTTTTTGTTGTTAATGTCAAGACGAGATTGGTACGATGGAGGAGATCTAAAAGAACAATTGCCACCAGGCATGCCATGTTTTGAATGCCTACATTTACTGTGTATATATATATACACATATTCAGCTTTTGAATGAACTTTGAGGGTTGCTAATAGACAAATGGTGACAAATGGTGGATGAACATGTTTGGAGGATCTACCCATTTATGTCACTTTTCTTTAAATGGAAAACAACCACCTCCAACTGCTACGTACACAATCTACCGGGGCCGGCTTGAATTCGCCAAATTCCATCGGGGCCTAATATGTGACTGGAGAGACCATTTTGGAGACCTAAGAAGTAGAAACCTACTTGCCCTTGAAGAAGCGTGCGCAGTGGTTGTTGTTTTTTTTCCATTGCCCACATTTTTTCCCAATATCACCACCACCACTGCACCACCACCACCACCACCACCACCACCACCACCACCACCACCACCACCACCACCACCACCACCACCACCACCACCACCACCACCATAACCACCATGACCACCACCACCTCCAACTACTTTTGCTACTAAATTAATCTTTCCCATAGAATCCATGTATGGTATTTTTACCTTCATGAAAACCATAAAAATCAACCATTCATGTGGGTTAATATACCAGTCCCATGGATGGTATGGGTTTATTTTCTCACTGATATTGCAAGGACGACTTGTGGTTGCAAATGAGACCTTTATCTCTTGGGGAAGCACCTTCTAGAATCCCCCCCCCACCCCGGGATGATTTCAGCAATTGATAGTCGACTTGTCATCCCAAGTGCATACATATACAATATGGTATCTATTTAATATATATATATATATAATATCATGTTATATGTTTATATATATATATAGGATGCCACTTTTCAAGCAAACATTTATAATTTTCATGTCATCCCGGTGGTGATGAGCCAGCATCCTGGGTGGGGGGGATGAGCCCATTCTATTATATAGTAATATATATATATATATATCTTTATCAGTATGAATACACACGATAGAACTACCCTCCTGAAAAGTAACGCTGTAACAAAAAACGGAAAATGCCGTTTTCCAAAAGGATCCAAAAGGAATATCCTCTTCCAGGGGGTGGCATTTTTGATGCTAATTCGATGTTGATTTTTGGGTGTGTAGGTAAAAAACAACTTTTGGAAAAAACCCTGGAAATAGTCACTGAAACATTGGTATTCATGAAGTCATGTTATTCACCGTTGTTATGGGGGAGTGATGAGATAGGGATGATGTGAGATGTACCCTCCCTGAAACTAACATGGCACCTGAAAATGGATGGTTGGAATACGTGTTTCCTTTTGGGAAGGCCTATTTTCAGGTGCAAACTGTTAGTTTCAGGGAGTGTATTTGTAAATTCCTATAATCTATTATAATATCAGTTGTTTTTTTTTTTCTGGAGCCTCTCTTGTAACCCTGGAAATCACACGTCCACAGGATCCATATGTGGTAAATGATGTACTTACATTGCCACAGAGATCAACGAAATATAGGTAAATATACCATACAATCATCCTACTGTTGATGGAAGAAATCCTGCACTAGTTGATAGGTAGTCTATCCCATGATTTACAGTGTTTTTTTTTACATCCCAGGTGGTTGTATGGGAAGGTAAGAAACAACTTGAGCAATGAAAAATACCCTGGTTGTTTGGGGTATATAGGGGATTATTCTACCCAATTATATTAGGGATTATAATAAACCATTCTAAGGACCCCTATTAACCAACCAGGATTCAATGGAAAGGAACCTTGTCACAGGTCTGCAACTGCCAGTGCTGCCTCCATTGCTGGACCCGTTCGAAGACGAATCTTGTGTTGATAGTGATTGATTTGATACCCCCTCCGGCCCGGAAAATATGGTAATGGAGAATCATAACTTCTAATAGTCGAATACATCTTCAAATGGTTGGTTGTTGATTGTTGATATGTTAGTTTCCCGTATTGTTTTCAAAAGGAAGCAGCTGGAAACGCGTGAAGTTTGAGCATCGATATCCATCTGAATGCTCAGAGCCTTGGGGATGAGGGATGCCCCCCCAAACCAACATAGCCACTGCAAGTTAGGGCCCCTATAAGTGGAGTTATAACCGACCCTAATTATAGCCGGTAGGGGCCCACTTCGTAAAAATGGATCGTTGGAAGACTTCCCCCGTTCTTTTCTGGGGCACAAAAAGGCCTATTTTCATGAGCGAGGTGTTAGTTTCAGGGAGAGGAATGAAGGGAAAATATGGTAGTTAGGCTGAAAGTCTTGGAGACACGTCCAGGATTTGCACGAGCTGGGTCAATATCTGAAGATTTTGCTGTCAAATCATTCATTGTGGGGGGATGTGGAGGGCTGGTACGTCAATTATATATGGAGTCACAACCGCATGGAAATACAGTGTTCGAATCAGCCCAGATATAACTTTCAGGAGCGTTGATAATTCGTATATGTGTTCATCACCTAGCTGACCTAGCTGGTGGTTTCAAACATTTTTATGAACATGGTTTCTTGAATGGGTGGTTCAACCACAAACTACCATGGGAACCCACAAACTTCACTCAGGGATTTGGGGTCCAATGGTAGTCACTGTTTTGTTTCTTGTAAGGCCTGGGGAAATGATTCAATTCGACTAATATTTTTCAAAGGGATTGAAACCACCAACTAGATAAGTTATGAGGCTATTTTGGGGAGGTAGGGGAAACTCTCGTATCCATGCAGCCGTATCCAGGAGAAGACCGCGTGATTCTCAAGTTGAAGGGCTCACAGGTGTTGGGTCCGGAATGGTTGGTTGGGTCGGTGGGTTGTGAAGTGAACTCAACCCCATATGCTCCAAATGGACCCTTCTGCAGTCGTGGTTTTTAGTCATAGGTTTTGGATACCTAAGTTTACCGGACCGCACAGGGGATGACTGGAGCACATTTGGAACGGTTGGAAAGGAAATGGATTGTTATATAAGTGCTTATGGAAAAGAACCACTTTCCCATCTTAAAAATGTTGTTCCATCATCTTGCATTTGTTTTTTTTAGCTGATCTTTTACGGATTGTACCATGGGTAAATCACGATTAAAGAAAGAAACCACGATTCACCCTAAGAATCCAGACCCCTCCCGATCGAGTAGGATTGATGGTCGAAAATCCCTTCCCCAGGTCATAGGATTGTAGATATATTCCATTTCTTTGGATATACATGTTTTGTTGTTTTTTTTCCAAGCACCTCAATGTTTGCAAGTCTTAGTTCCTTGGAGAAAGTCGACCCTAAAGGGTCCCTTCAAAATTCCGTTTCGTGGCAGATGGATCTATATACCCCAGAACATTTGGGTTGCTTTTTCGTGGCAAATGAAGGTTTATGGGTATACCCATACCATCCATGGGACAGGTCTATTTACCTACATGAATAATTGATTTTGATGGTTTTCATGTAGGTAGATAGACGTCCTCGTCCCATGGATCCGTAATGGGATAGGGATTCCCGAAACAATGATGTGTAATTTATGGTGTAAAGTCTCCTCCTGGTGGAGACTATGACTGGGTAGGTAGTATGATCCGATCCAACCTATTTGGATCGACCCAAGATTTTTTGTTGGATTTTTTCCTACAAGATGGGCCCCTGCCAGTTATAAATGGAGTTATAACCCCTATAAATGGCCTTATAATTAGTTAACTGGAGGTATAACCCTAGTTGTAGGAGTTATAACCCAAGTTATATCTGGTAGGGGGCCCACCTTGTACCATGACCATGACATGGAAAATCACCATTGTGGGAGAGAATTCCAGCGGGTAGACAATCAGAGTTTTAGGAGCATGTGCTATAAAAGCACTACATGGATGGCTCTTGTGAATGGTACATCTAACTGTTCCATACATGCAACATATGGGTTATGTATTGTGATTTTACACACATATATGATATATGCCAGCACCTTCCAAGGGGTGCCAATTGAACCCTAAGGGATGGTGAATTGACACCCTTTAGCAACCATTTGGCACCCTTTGCAAGGTCCAGGCAACCAGGTATATGTGTTTTTTAAATATGTGTTTACTCAGCTATGCATAAACATACACTTACTATGTTGCATATCAACAGAAAAAAAAAACGTCCGCTTTTTTCAACCAGGGAGCCGCTTCTTTGAAGACAACCTGCTCCAAGTCGGACCTGCTTTGATGGGCCAGCACTACATGTTCCAACTTCAGCAAGGGCCTGTTTTGGCTGCCGGGCAGTGCAGTGCCAGCAGAGCCACCCCGGGGAACTTTGGCCAAAAGGCCTGGACCAGCCCAACGCCACAAACCACGACTGCTCCCCCCCTTCAAGCAGCCGATTCCGGTTCCGCGGCAGAACGCCAGGAAGCCAGGCACAGCGAGATGTTTTACCCAGCACCCCACCTTCTTCCTCTTCTTCGAGGGAGGGAACAAACCGGGGCCCTTTTTTCAGCCCCAAAAATACATACAGTACACCATGTGGGTGTTTCCTTAAAAGGTGCAATAACGGTGTTTTGCTTGAAGTGATCAGCCCAAATCCATCAGTCAAAGATTGACGATTGATTATGGTTGGTGGTTGGTGGTGTGTTTTATGCAAGATTGACCCCAACCACTTTTGAATGGAGTCATAACCCCCTTTAAGTAGGGTGATAATCCCAATTAAATAGAACCACCAAATTATCAAGGGAATCTAAGAGTAACCCCCCCCCATAATGCCAATGCCCCTAGGCTGGCCTTATGATCAGGGATGGTTTTCACCACAATCCGATCCGTTAAACAACAAAGTACGCTTGCTATTTGCTGGTAAAGGTCGACGCTTAAAATTTCCATGGAAACTAACATTAAATCCAAGGAATCACCAACAGGACCCACTGAAGGGACCCTTAAACCTGAGTATTTACTTGCTCTAGCAACTTACTTGTAGGGGTCCGTTGGTAAGGTCCCATTTCATTTTTGGGTGGGATTAACAAAAGAAGCTTGAAAATAACTGTCAAAACCCACAGGTCGCTGTTTGCTCTAGTGCCATGGCTGTGTGCCGTGCCAGCGAGCGAAAGGCGGAGCGAAAGGGATGAACGGAGGGACTCCCCACAGGTTTCGAGTGATCAGCAGATCTTATGACTTCAGGAATTTCCCAAACGAGAGAACTTGGATGTTTTTTGTTTGGGTGATGTTTTTGTTGTTGATCCTTTCCAAGTTATGGAAAATGAATGAGCATTTGGCATCGGAAGATGTTTGGAAATCGTCCTGGTCAAGCAACTGCAAGGGCTTGGAAAGGTACTTCCATGGGAACACCGATGGATCTCAAAGTCTTATATGTTAAAGAGGTGTGAACAGCAGGTAGGGAATGGACAAATTGGATTATTTTTCTTGAAATGCCCACACTTCAGAGACAAGGCATTCATTGCAAGGATTTTGGAAGTGTTCAATCCATAGCATGGCATGATGGTTGGAGTGTTTTGCCATACTTCTGGGTTGTCAGGCCTATCTTCATGAGCGCAAGCATGGCCCGTCCCATGGCACTTGTTTGGGATGGGTGTGTGTAGGAAAGGGGCCCTGGATGATGTAACCAGGTGGCATGTGAGCAGTAAAACAATTCGGATGGTAAATGTTATGAGTCCCTGTCAATCACCCATATGAGATATGAAAAATCATCCCTAACAATCATTGCGTGTATGGAAGAGTTTAGGTTGGTCCCCTGACTTATAGTTATTACATGTTATTACCTTTTAATATTTATATATGTATATACAGTGTATACATGAAATGTCGACGGCGTTTAGCTGCCCTTCTGGTCGTGGAAATTTCGACGGTCAGGAGCTTCTCGCTACGCCCTTGCGGCTGCCAAGAAGGAGCTGGCTCAAAGCACTTTTGGTATATATCCTGGCTACAGTTGATACTTGCATGGCGAGTTTTTCCTTGCTTGACAGCCGAGTCGGCAGTCGCTAGTCACAGGTTTAACCGAAAGTGATGGTGCGCAGCATTTCAGAGATTGTTGAGGGACATGAAGAAGCTCTGGATCAATGCCTCTTCGGGAGATTTGGGGGCGTTGAAATTCAGGTCCTTGCCATCACGCACTTCGGTGCCCCATCTCAATGTACACCAGCTGCAGCAATGAACGTCCTGAGTACGAATGCTGCTACTGTACTGAATATGAATTCCACTGTTCTACCACCATGTACCTACTAGATATACCTATATGGCTTATATAGGGCAACATAGGGGAATGTTTAGGAAACAAGTGGTAGGGTACTCTTGTAAGGGTACCCACATCATCCCTTTGATGTTCTCTAGATAAATCAGCAAGTTGCAAAATTTCCGTGAGAACAGTCGGCTTGAGCAAGTTACCGGGTATACCCAGAACGGGAACAGATTCGCATATCTCACTTTTTTCCGGGAAGTGTGCCCAAAATCATGGATTCCAAAGTGCCGGCGGATTGGCCTCGGGGATATGTGCGTTTCAGGGGTCATTTAACACCAGCGACTGGGAAAAATTGGATGGTTCAAGATGGGCCCCCCCTACTAGTTACAAAGGGGGGCCCCTTTAAATGGCCTTATAAATGGGTAACTGGGGTTATAACCCGTATAAGTGGAGTTACAACTTATAACCCTACTTATAACTGGTAGGGTTCCACTTTGTTTGGGCTCATGTGGTTATCCAAAACATTAGGCCACCCGAAAGGATCATAGTGGATACCCTCAAACGGTGATAAGCCACACAGGAATTGGACCAAAAATGCATAAACGCCCGGGAAGTCAAGACATGAAGAATATTTCTACTCCTAAAGGGATGCTAGGTGGTGGTTTCAAATTTTTCTTATCTTCACCTCTACTTGGGGAGATGATCCAATTTGACTCATATTTTTCAAACGGGTTGAAACCACCAACTAGGATGTACTTTTTTCTGGGAATTTCGGATTCGACCTTCATTTTTGCTTTCACGACGCGCCGGCTTTCATTCAACCATCTGCTTGGGGGAGCGAGGCCTGCATTGCTAGTGGACTACCTTTCGAGGTGCGGTTTTGGAGCGATTTTTCAATACCCCCCCGAAGTTTAACATAGCCCCTGAAAATAGGGAATCCCAAAAGGAAACTCATCTTCCAACCATCCATTTTCAGGGGCTATGTGAAACTTCCAGGGGGTAGTCCTGCTGCATGAATGGTTGTTTCACGTGGTCGTTATGATATATTTTGTGTTGTGCGCATGTAAACGAATATACCCGATCGATGCTCAATGTATGGAAGAAATCTACCTAGATTTACCCCCCAAACAACTAAGTAGGCCAGAACCACTGAGCATCCGGGATATTCACATTGAGAGAGGGAGAGGGAGAGTCATGAAGAGGTTCGAAGAGTTGTTTTTAGAGGTTCGTTGATGAATGGATGATGAAGAAAGGAGGAAGATTTGTCATATACTATACCAAGGGGGGTCATTAGATTACCAATTCAAAGGGGGATCAAACAATACAAATATATATGGTAAGCTTGAGGGATTTCCCCCTATAATAGTGCATTGTTTGGGTTGGTGTCATACATAGTGATCCCTGTATACTGGACCCCCTTCCAAAATGCAATAGAATCAGACCTTGGGTGTTTTGTTCATCGAAGGTTATTTTTTGGTGGGGAACGTGTGGATTTGTGGATCCATTAAAGATAGAATTAATATGTTTTAACCCTTAGGATGGGGGCCCCGTTAAAGTCAACCCCATCAATCCACACAAAAAAGTTGGTATTTATGGGGTATATCATCAAAATCTACGATTCTGGGTGGTGGTTTCAAATATTTTTTGTTTTCACCTCTAAAATTGAGGAAGATGAACCTATTTTGACGAGCATATTTTTCAGTCTGGTTGGTTCAACCACCAACTAGTATAGATATACAGTAAACATCATGTAATATTACCCTAAACATCCAAATACCTCCTGAGAAGGTGTTGAAGTTTTATTTTTGGGGTCCAAACACCTTCTCAGCAGGCGTTTGGATGTCTAGGCTTAGGTGAGTGGCAGTAGTTTGGAATATTTCAATACGAGTTATATTTCATCCCCATGATGTTTTGCTCAATTGTTTTGAAAGCAGTAGATGTTTCTCGTTTCGCTGCTTCTCTCCATTATCAAAAAACCAAAGAGGGCCCCTACCTGCTATAAGGTTAGATGTTATAACCCCATTTAAAACGATCGGTTCGGGGCCCATCTTGCCCAAAAAACTCGATGTATGGAATGTTTACGTACTACATGAAACCCATAAACAAAAACAACCAAAAATAGGCAAATATACCCTCTTGAGAACTAACATACGTCGTATCCCATTTTTCATGTCACAACTTTGAGTCGATAACATTTTCCTTTCGAACCAAGGTGGCAGATGTCGGGGTCCACCATGGTCCACCATAAGCACCAACCGTTACATGGGAAAATCGGGCCCCTAAAGATTGACTACGGTAGCAAGTTTTAGTTGGTGATGTCCCGGGTGGAAACTCCAATTTTGTTAGGGCAACAAACTTCAAGTGAGAGTTGGCAAACCCTGTACATGGAACATTTTTCCCTCCACCTTTGACTTGATTCCAGGTGGTTTGGTCGGGATGCTGGACGACTTCTACGACAACGACGCACCAACACCAAGCGAGGAAGGGCGATTTTTCTTTCATATGAACTTCATGGCTGTTGAATTGGAATTATCGGTACACCCCGCGAAAACTAACATGGATACTGGATACCCAAAATAGCGGAGAGACATTTTAAAAAAAAACATCATTTTTGGTATCTATGTTAGTTTTCGTGGGTGAAATAAAACTTTTGCTGATTTGTGAAACATCAGCATTTTGGGCCCCTCAAAATTTGCCGTGCCGTGCCGTGCGCAGGGAACGAGGACTTTGACGACGACCATGATGAGAAGAGGAGACACTGTTTTGGGACGGCTCAGTCAATGTATCAAAATGAGAGTTTGATTTGGACCTTCAAGATTGGAGAATGGATACTTTGTTGTGTTTTTTAATGAGGCTCCTATGCAGCACTAATGTTTGGAATGGATACAAAGAATACCAAACCTGCAGAAGTTGGTAGGCACGAATCGTTTATTCCTTTTTTCGGGTTTTATACATCCTGGGTGGTCAGCTGTCAGCTGGCTTCATAAGAATCCAATAAAGTAGGATTTCATCTCCGATACCCTCCCTGAAACTAACACAGTCCCTGAAAATATGCCATCCCAAAAAGAAATACATCTTCCAACCATTGATTTTCAGGGGACATTCGTTCGTTTTCTCCCAAAAAAATCCCAAAGTAAACCCTATAAATCCCTTATAAGGAATCATTATAAATCCCTAAGTAAATCCTTATAAATCCTTCAGGAATCCCTATAAATCCCTAAGTAAATCCTTTAAATCCCTAAGGAATCCTATAATTCCCTAAGGAATCCCTATAATCAATAGCTGTTTCTGGTTCCCTTAATAGGTGGTAGGTGATATATAATCACCCAATAGGCAATATATAAGTGGTATATAAGTGGTATATATACTGCCAATTGGGGGATGATATGGTACCGATCCGACCTATTAAGGGAACCAGGTTTCACTCCATTGATATAAATCCCTTTTCGGAATCCCTATAAATCGCTAAGGAATCCCTTTTCGGAATCCCCATAAATAAACCGCCCGGCGGTCGTTTTTTTGTTGGAACCACTGCTCCCTTCAGCCTTTGGGAGGCCAAAGATGGCCTTAACGGAACTTCCCGTGATCGAGGCGTGCAGCTGATACACCAAAGTGGTTGGTAGATGTAGGTACCCATAGGATCCATGGGACTGGTATATTTACGTATCCCATGACGGATCCATGGGTATGGTATATCTAACTACATACTAGTAGGATCCATGTACCTGGACCTTCCACTTTGGGTGCCAAATGGTTCGGTTACAGGGTGTCAATTCATCATCCCTTAGGGTTTAATTGGCACCCCTTGGAGGATCATCCCATGACGGACGTAAGTGGTTAATAACGATGGTGATCGTTTTCGTCCCCTGAGTAGGGATATTCCCGTTCCAAATGGGCTAAATGGCTTATAAATGGGGGTTACTAACCAGTTACTAACTGGGATGATCCTCCAAGTAGGTACCCATAGGATCCATGTATGGTATATTTACGTATACATGGTTGATTTTTATGGTTTTCATGTAGGGAAATATACCAGTCCCATGGATCCTATGGGGTAGTATCTCGTAGTTGACCAAACATTTAAGTTTTCCATTTTCACCTACCAAGTGTTGGGGAACACAATTGTGTTTTTTGATTTCTTTTCGGATGGATTGTTCAACCTTCAACTCGTTTACCATGCTTTCACTCTTGGAAGGGCGCGGGTCGCTTTAGCGCTTGGGGGTGTTCAAAATCCCCACCGTTTTTATGGTTTTGTTCAAACAGATTCAAGGCGAAGGAGACATGTGTCATCTACCGAGGAGATGGTGTAGATCCCGGTTGGGTATGGTATGGTAGAGCTAATGGTTTTCTTCGCATGACTTTCACGGTTTGTGATGTATGATATGCAAACATCTTATGTCAGCACCCCGATCCCTGAAAAAACGATCCAATTTGACTTGCGCAACTTGCGCTTATGTTTTAGCTGGGGTAGTTCACTGAAGTTATCGAAAAAAGACAAGTTCTTTAGGATTTCAGTCGCAGGGTTTGGAAACCAAAAAATGACCTTTTCCCCAAAAAAGATGGGGGGTTAAAGGAAATCAGGAGAGTTGCAAAATGACCCGAAAAATCTCCAGCAATTTAAGGGCTTTAAGAATCCATCGAGTTTCCGAAACGTTCCCTTTTTGGCGGTGAGATGAACGCCAAAACATGGAAGGTGAACGGCTGGTTATCTACAGATCCCCTTCACCCATAGAAAGGTAAAGGAAAAGGATCTGAACCAAAGCTCCATGTGCAAAATGTTCACCTTGAGGATTTTTTTTTTGCATTCATGGGAGGTTAACAAGATGTGTCTTGATTTCAAGGCATTGTTTTCAACAAGCTGGCACAGTTTCGAACCGTGGTGAATTGGAAAGATAACTAGGTGGTGGTTTCAAATATTTTTTATTTCCACCTCTGCCTGGGGAAGATTACCATTTTGACTTATATTTTTCAATTGGGTTGAACCACCAACTAGATAAGAAGAGAGGACCGTCCGACTGGTTTTCCAACGTCATACCATGTCATACCGGGTCCTGGCAGATACGCCAGGGTATGGTTGGTCCATTACCTCAACAGGAGCAACCATGCACGACAGAGGCACCGGTGATTTTTGGTGGAGTGTCGTGTATTGACCGAAACCCATGTTATTTGCTGTATATAAGTACCCAGGTATAGATGGATTATAATACGCCAGTCCTTATGGAACCCCATGAATCAATCACTATTTTATGGAATGTCAACCAAGGGTTTTGGGCTTAACATCAATTGTTGTGTGATGTTGAAGTGTTGGGAAAGGGGCACTTTTCAACAGCGAGGTTACCTCTAAAAAATCCCATGGGATTTTCATGGGACGGACGTTTGGTGATTTCCAACCTTTTTTTGGTGCCAAGATTCGGTGATTTTCATCCAAGTAAAAACAACAATTTGTTTCAGTGGATGTTTCAGGTTCCAAGATTTTTTTCATACCAAAAATACCATGCATGGGACGAAAGGTATATTTACCTACATGAAAACCATATTTTTACCATTACAAAGCAACCATTCATGTAGGTAAATATACCTTTCGTCCCATGGATTCGTAATGGGTACCTCAAACAATGCACCATTTGTTTGTTCCATAATTCTAGTTCGAACGGCAATTTCTAGCGACCAACCTCCCCGCCGAGAAAGGTCACCGCAAAAGGTAGTGAGTGAAAAGTAAGGGAATTTTCCACCCAAAAAGGCCGAAAGATTCAGGTTTTTCAGGATTTATTTCATACTTTGCCCAACAAAGGTAGGGGGTTACATACAATAGAAGGAATTTCCGGGATGAGTGGCTTCCCCAAAATTGCCCCAACTGGAAATCCCCCTGGAAATCGCAGTGGAAATCCCCCCAGGTGGACGTGGCTCCGGGTTTGAACGAGGACGGTTCGGAAAGCTCCGAAGAAGTGGAGCTTCCGGCGGTGACTCGGTGTTCGGTGTTTTCTCGGTGTTTTGAGAGAGATTTGATGTTCATGGCTATCTACCTGGACCTTCCAAGGGTTGCCAATTAAACCCTAAGGGATGGTGAATTGACACCCGTTAAACGGAACCATTTGGCACCCAAACTGGAAGGTCCAGGTAGGTCCGTGAAACTTGATTTTTTTTTCTTTTATTTTTACCACTACTTAGTTGGGGATGATGATCCAATTTGATGACCATATTTTTCACTTAAAAGTTACTTCTAGAATTTTATTTAATCCCTGGGGACCCCGGATGCTGGCTGCCAGGCTCGCTTGGATCTACCACCAAGATACTGGGGGGTTTTTCGATCCAAGGTATAGCGGCTGCAAAAAAAAAAAACTGAGCAATGAAAAAGGGGAAAACCTGGTTTGTTGGGTGGATGTAACTGGTTAGGATGGGCCCCCCGTTTATTTCCGCCATGAAGATCGCCCATTTGGAAGGGTTTCAGGAATCCCGATCCTTAGGGGACGAAAACTCACCATGGTTATTAACCACTTACAAGTCCTGGGATGATCCTCCAAGTAGGGGATGAACCGTAGGGGATGGTGAATTGACACCCTTTAGGAACCATTTGACACCCTTTGGAGGGTCCAGGTATATGTTGATGTTTGGTGTGCAAATGACGTATACTTTCTGTTGCATACATATATGAATATGTATGCATACAACTGCATATTGTTTGATATTTCATGTTTACGAAGCCATTCTTTTTGTATTTTATGTATCTATATACCTACTACATCTTACTACCATTTTGTTCGATAGGAGACTACGGATTATGATAATTCGCCCAGTGACATTTTTTTTTCGAAAACCATTGTTAGCAGCAGAATGTAGTGTGATAAGTTCATGATATATAATGCATTAAATTTCACATAATATTGATGTCTTTGACACGTAGATTTATTTTGTATGCAAGGCATTTATAAAGGGAATATGATCAAAAATCAGGACTATATCTATATACTTGAACCCTTTGATAACCAATGACCCGGCTGTTTTGATTGGAAAGAAACTTACTTCCAAGGAGGGTTCAAGGTGTGATCAAGAATAAACATGTCTTCCAAAGATGCCCCACCAATGATGGCAGCAAAAAGGTGAAAAATAAATAAGGATCTCTTACTACTGTTGATGGTTCAGAAATCCTGCACCAGTTGATATGGTAAACGTCCAAGTGTTTACAGGGTTTCATACATGTTGGGTGGTGCAGGATTTCTGAACCATCAACAGTATCATAGGGAAAATGGTAGGGAACACCCTTCTAATGGTGGTCCCCTCCCATTAATACACCTTATATCACGTGGGTATTTATTGAGTCCTAATCCCCTTATAAAGAGCTCTATCCCAGGGGTACCTCTATTTTCCCTATACTTAAAGGATGTAACAACTATATAAGTTTCCCAATGAGTGTCACTGGGGGAAGAATCCCAATAATTTTTTAAATCTACCCTCCCTGAAACTAACATGACATAGCACCTGAAAATGGATGGGACTGGGAATACAGTCTCGTTTCCTTTGGGGCAAAAATGGCCCATATTTTCAGGCTGTGTTTGGTGTTAGTTTCAGGGTCCCGGGGAAAAACATTTCCTGTTGGGAACATGTTGTACAGCATCACCTGGCGCGATGCTGTTTTCTCAACTAAAAGTATGGAAACTCCTGCCAACTAACAGAGCCCATTTTTTGGAAAAGGCTAGACTACCCCCCGGAAGTTTAACATAGACCCTGAAAATAGGCCTTCCCCAAAGGAGACTCATCTTCCAACCATCATTTGTCAGGGGCTATGTTAAACTTCGGGGGAGTACCCATGTGATGTTTTCCTCCCAGAGAAACATGGGTTGGAAGATGTTTTCTTCCTATTAGAAAGCAACCCATTTTTAGGGGGACATTTCCTTCGTTTTCAGGGGTGTATTATACTTAGTTTGTACTAACGTGCGTTACTAACAGTTACCCAAATTGGTATGTGGGTGTTTCCGAAAATTATGGTACCCCCAAATCATCCATTTTAATAGGGTTTTCCATTATAAACCATCCATTTGGGGTACCCCTATTTTTGGAAACATCCATGTCTTACATGAGGCGAAAAAGAAACAAGTTTCTTGAACAGAGATCCTGATGAATCAACCGACCAGGATTTCATTAGACTTTACTTTGGGGGGCTGTGTTTGGAGTGAATGTTGATACACCCCTGAAAAGTACGATGACATTCAAAAATCCCCATTTTCAATAGGAGATACATCTTCATTCATGGTGGATTTTCCACTGTCATGTTAGTTTTCCGGTGGGTAGTACTTTTGCATTGCAACAGAGGAGTTTGGATTGACATGATCCAATTTGACTAATATTTTTCAAATGGGTTGAAACCACCAACTAGATCTTGTTTTTTTTTTTTGCTTTTTTCATGTTTGATTTGGGAGACTTTTACATGACTATCTTAGATCATTTCATGGATGGTGGTGGGGAATGTTGAACATCTTACACCAATTGGATTCTCTAGAAAGAAACAAGAAATCGGCAGGTATTGATCGGGGTTGTACGTAGTGATGATGGGTTTGCACCCGAAATAGGCTTTCCAAAACATATCCTTCCACCCCTCTCGTACAGATCGGGTGTTTCACTGGTTATAGTCTCCTTTTTGTGTATGATTTAGATGCAGCTTCCTCGATTAAAAGTCCAAACATCAGAGAAATGTTCGTTCACACTGCCCTGCAGGTTCACCTCTCAAGATGAAGCATGAAATTTTACCTTCCTGAGGTTTTTGTCCAGCAGTTCGTTTTCTGAAAAACAAATCCCGAATCCCAATAAGGAAAGGCATTTTTGTCGGATCCAACCTCCCAGCATTTTTCAGGGGCTTTTGCTGTTAAACCTACAAGATGGGCCCCTGCCAGTTATAAATGGAGTTATAACCCCTATAAATGGCCTTATAATTAGTTAACTGGAGGTATAACCCTAGTTGTAGGAGTTATAACCCAAGTTATATCTGGTAGGGGGCCCACCTTGTAGGGTGTGTGTATCCATGTTTTTTTGGGGGACTCGAATTTCTAGAGGCTTGAAACGAGGTAAACGGTAAAAGTTACGGTAAAATGCAGGTGCGAAAGGGAAGCCCTGGCAAGTGATGAAAGCCCACTTTGCTGAAAGAAACTACCATGAAAATCCATGGGGTCAATAAATTACCCATGTTAGGGGGGAATCAATCAATATCAATTTGTGGTCATTTTGAGGGATTTCCCTTATAACAATGCATTGTTTGGGTTGGTGTCATAGAATGACCCCTGTAATCACTCAGGGTTGATCATCATCCAGCGGTCCAAAAAGCTTTGAAGATACAAACGCGAGGAAAGTTAGAGGACCCTACTTGGAGGATCATCCCAGGACTCGTAAGGCGTGAACGGATCATCTCTATTTTTTATAATCTATGGAAAGGTCTTTTGGAAGGGGAACAACCCCTACTAACCACTTACTAAACGGGATGATCCTCCAAGTATGGAGAAAAAGAATCTGCCAGTGCACAGGCCTGCGGAAGATGGTATGCCAATGACATGTTTACCCCAGAAAATTAAGGAAGATTCGTCTCGGTGTTTGCTTGATTTGTTTCGAGAGGATGTCAATACACTACCAACTATTAATGTATTCATGGAAATCCGAATTTCAATTATATAACTGTGCCCCACTCTACCAGGCCTCAAACCAGACCACAAATCTAACAAATTCATACAATTCTTTCGGACATAATTATGGATCTTTCAAGGGGTTCTGAAGGGATGAGAAGGGGGCACCAAACAACACCACTCCTTCGGAATCAAACAGCACGAGCAGCCAAATAGCCAGCAAGAGCATCGTGGTGTCTGGTGACCGAAAGAAATTTCGGACTGAGCGTAAAGCTTCAGATGCTTCAGCTAGCACCGTCCCTGTCAACCTGCTACAATTGGAATGCCACTGCCAGGAAACACAAAAGCGAGCGTGGTCGCCCTTGGGTTTGTCATGTTCTTGCCATCAGGGAAACATGTCTTCCCAAGACTGGCCGAGGCCCAGTCAGTAGCGTAGAGGCTCGGGAGTGTTTGAACTGAATCTGCTGCTTGCCAAATACTGGTGTTCCTGACATTGGGGCCATCCCCCCAAAAACTGCGCTCGTTCGCGTTGCTCAGGCTGAAACCTTGCCCTTTTTCACGGACAACCTTGCTGTGCAACTTACAGAACTCCCGACAGCAGTAGACCACAAGGACCACAGTTTCTTTCACGCTTTGTTGAAAATTGTTTGGTCATTTGAAATGTGGTGAATCCATTCATTCCCAGTTTTTGGTTGGCAAAATGTGTTTGAGATGCCTTGGGCGGCAATATGGCAACATCCGTAGCGCTGTGGTTGATCAGTCTTTGAAGTTGATTTTTGTGCAATTTTGTTTTACATTATGAACTGCAGTTGTCAACATGCGTGGCTCATTCCGCACAATCCCAACAATTGTTGTGCGCAATACACGCGGTCCTTGAGGATGAAGCTCAAGAAGATGATGCCGTTCAGTCCGCAGCAGCAAGTGCGGCTGAAAGTAGCGACGAGGCCTGCAGTCGCTGTTGCATGACCGAAATCATGATGAGGATGATGATGTTGAAAAGCGCCTTTTTTCACCTATTCTGAGAAATGTTGTTGGTGGCTGAAATCCTGCGCACCTGGGATGTAAAAGCCCTTGTAAATAAGTGGGGTAAACTACCAACCTCAAGTGTGCAGGATTTCAGCCATCAACACTATCATCAAATATACGTACTTATGTTATCCCCCTGGCAATTCCCACTCTAAAATGGGGAGCACGTGCTCCCAATTTATGGAAATTTTATGTTCACCAGAATTGCTCAAAAACGGTGTACCACATCAGCCAGAAATATGAATTGATTTTAGAGCGACAAAAAAACAGACCAACAAGACAGCAGGTTTCCATTTTAGAGAGGACCACGGTTCGGCAGAAATGTCAATTTTAGGCCAGGTTGCAAACAAGTGTTGGATTTATAGTGGTGACTTGTGGATGTAGTGCGCCTTCTGCTTGACCTACGCTTATGATATCCTGTTATCACCTGTTGCCTGCAGTAGCCCCTGTCAATCTCCATGAATCCATTCTCCATTCCCCATCCCCCACCGCATCAATACCTCTGGCCAGCCCAGCTACATGTGAGAATCTTTGGGGTGGAACTTGAAGTCGTTATATAAATCATGTTTTGCATTTTAGAGAGGTGACCTTTGAAGAAAAAAACCTGCACCAGAGCAACCCTAGAGTTTGATTCTAGAGAGGTCCCAGGGTACCCAAAGTTCACTTTATGCTCTCTAAAATGGGGGCACGACGTACCCAGTGAATTCCAAGGGGGATTTTATGTTCATACACAAATGTTTTTTTTGCGATCCCAGCGGACCTCATTGTAAATGTGGTTCAGCAAGGAAAACCTTCCAATGTTGGCGTAATTAAGGTTGGTGATGTATTTCATTTTTACTCTATACAGTTAGGATATGTTTATTTATAGCATTGACACAAGATGATGTTTGATATATGTTGGGGCTGAAACCACCTTATTTATCACAGCTCTATGTCACGTTGAAACATGAAGTTCTTTTGTGGCCAGGAACTCCAGCAAAATGCAGCAGAAGAGGTAGCATTGCCATGTTGTTAGCTTGGAGGATCACCCCACCTAGTAAGTGATTGGTTATGAGGGTTACAAATCAGTTGTGGCTAGAGGTGTAATTAGACCTTTTAAGCATGGTTACGAATCACTTCTTAAATGAGATGATCCTCCTAAGCGGGGAGAAAAGGGGTATTCATGGGACTCCTACCAAACCATCGTGAAGCTAGCCCCCAACAAAAATAAGTGTTATATGGATAACCGGTTTTCTTCAGGATAATGGTGGTGACCCAACCTTTTGTCAGAGGTAGCTTTGGCGGGTGGTAGCTTTATGTTGTTCAGGAAAGGCATTGAAAGCACCAACTATAGTCTATAGTTAATGATTTTAAAAAGGTGTTGTTCTTTTAATGTTCATCTCTATCCCATACCATCCATGTATGGTATATTTCCCCTACATTTGGTTCATATTTACGGTAAATTTTACGGTAAATATACCAGTCCCATGAAACCTATGGGATCTGGGGGGCCCCAGATCGGTTTTTTCAGGGTAGAACAACAACAATGATCTGGGCAGAAAACTGCTGATGGTGCATAATTTCGGCGATCACTGCAATCCATCAGTAAAAAAAAATGAATTGTTGAGTAAACTATCAATAATATTGCACCTTCGAAAGTTAAGATAGATATCCAAAATAGCCAATATCTCAATATCTATAAGGAAAGAGATTCTCCAAGCCATCGTTGTTTGTATATCTTCAATTTCCTGCGGTGCAACTGTCGAAAGGCGGCCGTTCCTTTGAAAGAACAGCACGCACCGATAGCACCGCCACCGCCACCTGATGATGGTAGCGGCCGCGGCTTCGTGCGGAACCCCCAGGTGTCACCAATGACAACAAGAGCTTGAGCCACAAAGTTAAATGTGTTTGGTTGAGTGATTTATATATATATATATGGGTGTTTCCAAAAATAGTGGTACCCCCAAATCATCCATTTTGATAGGATTTTCCATTATAAACCATCCATTTTGGGG
>DF240727.1:70941-100544 GCA_000507305.1 Breviolum minutum Mf 1.05b.01
TTGGAAGCTGGTGTTTTTTAATTGTGGTCATGGGGACATTAATTCGGGGTGTGCAAGCACCATGGAGGGGATATCACCAAACCTTCTGGGAGAGATGGATTTTAAATGGAGAGTAGTAAGAGGTCGTTGTTTTGTGTGATGGCTAAAGTTTTGGGATTCTATACTGTTTTCTTTGTTTCTTTCTCTGGAAGCTGGTGTTTTTTAATTGGGGGCAAGGGCACATTAATCCGGGGTGTGCAAGCACCATGGCGGGGATATCACCAAACCTGCTTGAAGGATACAGGCTTGAATCAAGTCGAAGTATGTCTGTGAGGAAGAAAAAAGCTGTGGAACGTTGAGGGTTAGAAAGCATGAGGGTTGAAAGACATGAGGGTTGCAAAGCATGAGGGTGGAAAGACATGAGGGTTGCAAAGCATGAGGGTTGCAAAGCATGAGGGTTGAAAGACATGAGGGTTGCAAAACGTGAGGTTTGGAAAGCAGGAGGTTCGCAAAATGAAGTGGACTAAAATGAGGGGGGCACTGTGACTGGCCAATTCCAAAATGGGGCTGTCTAATTGGGGGGGATATATTGCAAATCTTTATTTACTAGGGGGGACCCGAGGACGAATACAAAAAACATGGCCTCTGGCAAAAAGGGGCTGTCTAATTGGGGGGGATATTTTAATCCTGTATGCACATTATATACCCCCCAAAAAACAAAATCCCTAAGAATGGTGATGTACCATCCCATAGGATCGATGTATCGGTTTTTTGTATGTTTTACATTTAATGGATGTTTCATGGAACATGTAGGTAAATACGCCATACAATAATCATATGGGATGTTTTTTTTCAATGACCATGTACGGTTTTATACTAAGCCCGTATAAAGATCCCAGCTCCCTACTGTTGATGGAAGAAATCCTGCACCACCTGGGATGTAAAAATCTCGTAAATAATGGGATAAAATACCTCTCTGGGTGGTGGTTTCAAATATTTTTTAGTTTCACCCCTATTTGGGGAAGATTCCCATTTTGACTAATATTTTTCAGATGGGTTGAAACCACCACCTAGCTATTAACTGGTGCAGGATTTCTTCCATCAACCGTAGTACCCCAACCAGTATAATGGGGTGGGATAGTTGTGCTCTCAGGTGTCTGATTCGGACAGCGACTACTATCGCCCTGGGCCACAGGAGGCAGATCAACAGGGAGGTGATGATGGTCAGATAGTGCAGTCGTAGTGCAATTGAGAAACCTCCTGTGATATTGGGGGAGCCAATGAGCCAGCGATGATGCATTTTCCTATGAAATGAGGAGCGTTTTTAGAACCCCAGAATCCTCAAAATCACAGGGTAGAAGGTGTCCCTTTAATTTGCATTCCAGTTAAAAATGGCTGGAATTTAAAAATGGAACATGATGAATATGCTGATTATTTTTGAATATGGCGATTTTCATGCCATCGCCACGGCAGAGGGGTATCTCTTGAGGGGATTGAATTCCGGGAAGCCTATGGAAGCAGAAGAGCAGTTTTCTTAAAAGTTGTATTCCCTAGACATCCAGGGCCACCTGCTGAGAAGTTGTTTTCACCCCCGAAAATATACCTCAAACACCAAACCTCAGGAGGTGTAAGGAGGTATGACTGGATGTTTTGGGATTAGTTTGGGGTGGAAATAACGAGGTGAAGCCAACAATCCAATATGCCGCAAGAAGTCCAGAAATCCGTCACTTTGATTCACATCACTGGGAGGTGCCTGTTGATCGTTACAAGGTCAACATAGATGGCACAGCGATCAAGAGTTAGATTTGTATAGGGTTCATATAAACCAAACGGTTGTGATTTTGCCATATGTTTTTCAATTGATTATACATGTGGTTTGAAGGTTAGACATGATTTTTCGTTTTGAAAGAAAGACAACATTTCTGTCTATTTACGTTTTTCATGTCATCTGAAAATCACGGCGTTCTTGAACGGCCCGCCTTCAGGACCCCTTGTGGGCGAAGAGACAAGAGATCTTGAAGAAGTTGAAGGGAATGTAGATGACAAAGTGATGATTTCAATGATTTATTGGAGTTGTTACCGGAGGTGATTTATTTTCAATGATTCATTGATTTATCATTTAAGGGATGACAAAGTGGTTCTAACTCTATTGGCTCAAGAATTCTTTTGGATTAGGAGAGGGGATTGGGCACCTTGCTGGGCTTGCAAACTGCCCAGAGGGTTTAGTGCCTTGAGTTGAGAGCCACTGCTGGCGGGAAGAGCTGAAAGGATCCGAATTTGGCGATCCAATATTCAGCGCCCCCCCAGCCAGGCAGTCCATGAATCTCTTCTCGGAAAGTTTCCCCGAGCGCGTTGTAGGTTTTGTTTTGTTTTGTCTTGTTTTTCTTGCTGGCATTCCATGTTTGTTTTTCTTGCTTGCTTTTCATTTTGCATGGAGTTTAGTAGCACCTGAAGTAAAGTGTAGCCAGAAGCATTGCCTGCCACGGCTGAAGCACGAGAATGCTAACATTCAAGTGCTTTTGAAGAAGTGATCACACCAGACCATGATGAGCATGCTCAGGTGGTGCTGTGTGTCATCACAGATGTCAATCTGACAGATGTCAAGATTGGCTCCGTCAAGAAGATTCGGCTACCTCGGCGGCGCCGAGAATGGCAACGCCCCTAGGGTTGCGAGCTGTAAAGGAGCAGGCAAAGAGGAATGCTGGTTTCAAAGTTGAAATCCTGGAAGAATCCTTGAACTGGATCTAGGTGGTGGTTTCAATGATTTTTCGGAAAGTTTCACCAGAATGTTTGGGGAAATGATTAAATTTGACGACCATATTTTCAAGGTTGAAACCACCAATGAGTAGCTGACAAATTGGTGATTCTAATGTGGTGATGTCTTTGATTTATTGGAGCAAGCCCGAATAGGTGGATGAACAGTCCACTATTTGTCAAATATATGTTGTTCAGGAAAGGCACTGAATGCACCAACTATGGTTAGTGATTCCAAAAAAGGTGTTGTGAACCTTTCAATGATCATCTGGACATGTCATGAATCATGTACATGTCCCAATCTGGACTAACATGACGAACATCTTTCAATTTTCACCAGCTTGTAAAAGATCACGATCACGAGAACCACCTGGACCGAGATTTTTTGTGAACGATGAAGAGTTGGACGACTTGCGATCAGAGTTCCACCCAAAAAACTCCCAACAAAAAACTCAAAAAAAACATCAGTCTGTTCGAAGTATTTCGAAGCAAACATCATGATGAAGAAAGAATATCTTTTAGAGCTCGCCATTGATAATGTTGGGGGACCTATCGAACTGTACATATTTTGTTTCGGTGCTATGACTGTCAAGCATCAACAAAAAAAATGCATTTTATAGTGTAGGTAGAATACGAAGAAACTCCATCTAACTGAGCCGAGGTCACCCCTTACATGCTGCTTTTAGGATCAGGGAATCCTTTCAAAATGGCCTAATTCTCAGGTTTCCGAAGTATAAACAAATTGGCCATGATCCAAGATCTAACACTTTGTCATCTCCTTGCCAAGTTTCCCGATCGAAGCTTCCCGGTTTCCAACGGGTCAAACTCCCTCGTCGCGGTCCGAGAAAAACTGCTGAGTGCAGAGTTGCGCCAACTCGACAGGGTTTATGATGACCAGTTCAGTATAGTGGTGCTCGGAGTAAAAACAGAAGGAAAACACATTAAAATGACGGCCTGGAAAACAGCCGTTGCTGTTCATTTCCATCAACTTGAAACCCCTAAAAACCAAGCAATCCAGTTGCCTAACAAAATGGTACACTAGGTTTTCCGGGGGGGAGTAGTTTTTTGGTTTACAAAAGGGATATACTAGCTATACACAATGAATCAAGGAATAGAGCAAGGATTTTTGATAGAGGTTTTTTTTTTACTAACGAACCTACATCTCATGTCAAAGTTCATGCGAAGAACTTATGGGTTTCATGGTTTGTTGGTATCCCCTGTGAGGGCTGACGGTTGTCTCAAAGGATGCCTTTGTTTTGAACAGACAAATCAGGCTGTATACTTCATCTACTGTACATTTATGACATTGCTACTTTTATCACTCTTGGACCTTCTGATGCCATGTTTGTTTTCCATATTGTGTTCTTCTTTCAATTTCAAATCCTCCCCAAACTCTCCATGTATGGAATATTTACAGTACCTACATGAATGGCTTCAATCTATGGTACATGTATAAAGGTACATATTCCATACCATTTTTTGGGCACTACAAAACATACCATTTTTCCCGCTCCAAAAAACGGTTCGCCGCAACGTTTGGGCTCCGTGCAACTTGGGGTGGCTGCAGCAGCTTCAGGGTGCTGCGGTCGGGGCGAGCTTTTCCAATGCCTCTGCGTCAGGCAGGGGGCCCAAAATCAATGGGAGGGGAAAGGTGAAAATCTGGTGGTCGTGGGACCCTACTCATTTGGGTGTTTCCAAAAATAGGGGTACCCCAAAATGGATGGTTTATGATGGAAAACCGTATTAATGGATGACTTGGGGGTACCATTATTTTTGGAAACACCAATATTGCCATATATGCTCCCATGTTTGATTTTTTTGTTTAAATCTCCATTTAACAAGATGAATTATACCTAATATTAGGTAGCCATTCATGTAACAATAGCCATATTCCAGTTTTTAGGGGAGCATATGGGATACTCAGTTTCCTGCCATTGTAATGATTTCATAACACAGCAATTGGAGTTATAACCCCATATATAACCAGTAGCGGCTCAACCTTGTAGGGTCACTATAAGTACTGTACCCTGTGATATTGGGGGAGCGATGAACGGAGCTAAGTTGGAGCCCGGATTTTTTAAAGGCACAGGGTAGATGAGTATTTGTAGTATCATCTCATGTTCCCATATTTTCCCTACACCCCCTGAAACTAGCATTGGCGGTTGGACGAGTAGTGTATGAATGTGATGGTATCTCTTTTGGGGCCCTGATTATCTGATTCAAGGGATGTTGTTTCCATACCCATAGAATCCATGTATGGTGTATATACATCTACCTACACGAAAACCATCAAAATCAACCATTAGAATTCATCTATAGGTAAATATCCCATACCCATTGGATCCGTCATGGGATATATTTATTTCAACACAACAGCAATGGAAGCACAGCCTTTTCCTCCATTTTTTCCCAGGCAGATTGCATCGTTTTCCCGCGTTTTGATGATGTTGGAACGTCAGCTCGAGCCAGAGACGTCCCCGTCACTTGGTGAACTTCCATCCGAGAAACGGTGAGGAGTGAGGATGGATGGTTGGTTGGTGAATTCCCATGGGTTTGAATTGTTTACCCCCTAGGGAACTAACATATCCCCGGGATATGTTAATTCCCTGGAGGGTACCTACATGATTGGTCTATACTTATGGATCATATATCATAGATCAAACATGTTGATATATATATATATTTGGTTGTTTTTTTTGTTTCTTTTTCAATAGTACTTTAGATTTTCTTAAGGTGTTTTTTTACCCTTTGCACCCTAGTAAATCACCATTAAACAAACCACCATTTGGGGAATATGTTTTTGTCCAACCACCTTCAGCAAATTTAAGTGACTAGGGAAGATGAAACCAAGTGGACTTATTTCAGATGGGTGGCAGTTACCCAGCAACTAATGATTCCTATAGTCGTACCCATACCAACAGACTGATATAGTTAGTATCTATTTACATGACTGGTTGATATTTATGGTAGTTAAATGTAGATAAATATACATTCGCAGCATTATTGCAGCATGGTGAAATGATGTAATGATGATTCATGTGATTTAACCAGATCAACAAATTGTTGCTTTGTGGTTTGATGTAGGTGCTTTACAATTATCCATGGATATTTTATGAAAAGTTTATCATTAGGGGAATGCTTAGAAGAGTAAAGCTTTAAAATTACCCACAAGACCAGACCACCATTAGCTGATCAGCCAGATTCCTGAATATTCTGGTAGGGTAGTCCCTGGAGGCTTGAGTGCTAATTGAAATGATATACCCTCCCTGAAACTAATATAGCACCTGCAAATTGATGGTTCTAAGACTACTTTCATTTTGGGATGTCATTTGGTGCCATGTTATTTTCAGGGAGGGTAATTATTTATTGGTTTGTGTGCAGTCTTGCTAGTCTTTGGGTTCGCCTTGCAGCAACACTTGATCCAAGGGCAACAGAATCTAAATCCGATCAGCGAAGACAGCCTGATTGTTGGTCATAGGTTCGTAGTTTTAAAAAAATCATTGCCTGATTGCCTATATGATGGAAATTCATGGGAGACCTTTTTTAAACCAATCTGTATGCTGGAATGGCTCTGGTTTGATATTCTTTCAGCGAATTCATTTCGTTTGGCTGCGAGGTCCAACCCATCACAACCCAAAGGCTTTGTCGTCTTGTTTTTATAGATGTATTTTTTGGACAAAAGAGTTGAAACTCCAAGGTGTATCTTTAATGAGTCTATAATGAATTCCGTTCCTTAAAACACTTTACCCCCCCCGAAGTTTAACAGTTCGCCCCTGAAAAAATGATGGGAAAGGAAGACAACTAGCCTTTCCTATTGGGGACTGGGTAACTTTTCAGGGGCAAACTCGCTGAAAAACTTCTACAGGGTGTATGAAACCATCAAAAAAAATCAAAAAAAACAATCAAAATGGAACCCTGTTGGGGATTGGTATACCTTGTTGCCTTGAAGGAACCATCACCCCAAACAAAAAAATCCATCCATCGAAACATCCCCGAGGCCGGGCGAGGACGCGGTTACCGTGTCGCCACGGTTGGTGGATGTGGATCAGGTCCCCGGATGAATGGGATTTTTTCGTGTTTCGGACGGGATTTCGGGGGATTTCGACCGGGGGATTTCCGGGGAAGAAAAGAAAAGGTGGATTTGAACTCCTTGACTGGAGTTTTTTGGATGAAATCATGGGATTATTAAGGGATAATGATGGTGGTGGCAACTCACATATTTTTTTTATGTTCATCCCGAAAGTTGGGGAAGATGATCCAATTTTGACACATATTTTTTTTAAAATGGGTTGAAACCACCAACTAGATGAAGAATCCTTAAAAAACTGGATGCTTTTAATACCCTAAGAGGGGTTTTTTGTAGCTGTTTTTAAACAGGGTTCGGAACTGGATCTCCACACCCCAATGCAAACCCCACCAAGATCAGAAAGAATGTTTTTTGGCGATTGGCCGGCCCCCTTTCCCCCCGCACTGTTTTTTTTTAAGGATGATTAACATTGATTAACCACAATGATTGGGAGGGTAGCGTTGGATTACCATGCAACAAAAACATGGCAGGTTGTTGAAAGAATGTTGTTGTGCGCAAACGAATAATAACGACCTTATTCTTAGCCCGATGGTTCCCCCATCTTTTGTTTAATGTGGTGTTTTTTTCCGGTAGGGAAACCGACAAAGCAGAAATGGTTGGAGCATTTGGGGCCCGGTGAGCTATCATAATTTACCTAGATTGTTGATGGACACAATGCGCTGAAGATGGGTTACTCGCGATTTGGGATGGCTATGAGATCTGCCAGATTATTTTAATCAAAATATTTATTTAAGCAGTTCATGATGATATTTTAGTATTAGATGTCTACATGTCGAGGTGTTTTCATGTTCTGGCTCAAGATCTTTTTTGGTCTTCATCGCCATGCGGGATATATTCACAGTGCCGAAATGCTCCTACTAATCGTTCGCAAAAAGCAAAATCACATTGACCTTCTCAAAAACCCAAGCCTGAAACAACTATATGGGGGTTTCCTAAAATACGGGTATCCCAAAATGGATGGTGAAAAGAATGGAAAACCCTATTTTTTAATGGATGATTTGGGGGGACAACCCACCATTTTAGGAAACCCCCCATATACACAAGACTTGGCACACTTTTTCGCTACAGTCGACTAAAAAAGACAAATTGACCCCTTTTGCGTGGAGATCTTTGGGGGGGAAATATGAAAAAAGGCAGCCCAGTAGAAGTGAAGATTTCCACGGTTCCGTGGCTCAAAATCCTCTAAATAGGGTTTCTAGGTTGTGGTTTCAAAATTTTCAAATATTTTTTATGTTCATCCCTACTTACGGAAATGATCCAATTTGACTAACAATTTTTAAATGGTTTGAAACCACCAACTAGGTTTGCAACCCAATCTACTATAAGTATATCGTTACTACCTTTGGACCCCAACACCATGAAAAATGAGGGTTTTGAGCCTTGAAATTATGGGTTATAACTTACAACCCCTAAAAAAGAAGGTTGTGGGTTTGCATGGTAACTACCATCTTCGCCACCAAGTAGTTTTGGGGGGAACAAAGTTTTGCCTAAGTTGATCCAACAAAAAACATCAAACTTGGATCTACCCTCCAGCCAGGATAACAGTGACCACCAAAATTATATTATATTTTACTACAAGGTGCGCCCCGGATCCACTTATAAAATGGAGTGAAATAGCTTTCATAAGGGTTTATAACCTTTATATAAATGGACATTAAATGGACTGAAAATAAATGGACTTCCATAAAGGAGCCAATAGAAATGGAGTGAAATAACTTTCGTAAGCCCATTGAAAACCCAATTTATTTTCAGCCATTTATAGGGGTTATAAATGTTATAAACTCCATTTACAACTAGTTTCGGGACCACCTTGTAGGGAATCTCAAGCTCAACTCACCTCCTGAAAACCCACGTTTTTGGGGTGGCTTCAAACCTCATCATCCCCTGGCCAGGTGGTACCAAGCGTGCGCCCTGCCGCACCGGTACCAGCGCCTCCAGGAGGCTTGGGACGAAAACAAAGTTCAGCGAGTGGAGTTTCCCCTGAAAAATGATGCCCTAAGGATCCAAACCGAGTTCCGAGGTCCGTATTGGGTGATTCTTGGCTACCTACCACCTTATAGAAGAACCTGAAACATCTGTTGATATACTTGGAGGATCGGGCCCCAGTGGATGTAACTGGTTAGGATGGGCCCCCCATTTATTTCCGCCATGAAGATCGCCCATTTGGAAGGGAAAGGAATCCCTATTTAGACTTACTCACCATGGTTATTAACCACTTACTAACGGGGATGATCCTCCAAGTAAGAATCCAAACCTTTCCCTAGAGTGAAATTTAGGGATCCAATCCCATCCTCAGGATATCTTAGCGGATAGTCCTGGATTTGAAAAGGGATGGTTGGAATTTCTAATTTTCCTCTTGGGATGGCCTATTTTCAAGGGCTTTGTTGGTTTTAGGGAGTGTATACAGTATAGGGTATAGGGGATTATACTGGGGGTACCCAGTTTTATAGGGCTTGCACCTTGTAATAAGCCACTGTTAGGATCCCTATGAACTAATCAGGATCTTTATAATAATACAGCCTTATGCATCATTGTCCCTTAAGAATCCCTGTTAATGAGTCCGGCTATTTCCAGGGTGTTCACGTGGTTTTCCGGAGAAACAACCTTCGATTCTCATGATTCCCATGGTTCAGTGTAATTTATTTCCCATGACGGATCACATGGGACGATTGTTTATTTCCCTACATGAAAACCATAAAAATCAACCATTCATGTAGGTAAATGTACGTCCTCGTCCCATGGATCCGTCATGGGTATTCGAAGCTTTATTTCAGGAATCATAGGAAATCTTGTCCCGAATTCATGTGCCTCTGGGACCTCGGACTGGTGAGTTGATGATGTTTTTTTGGGGAGGGAGCACCCCTTGTCATCCAATTTTTTGGGGCAACAAATGCCTTCAAACAATGTTGGAAGATGAACTAATTTTGATGGGTGACACTGACCGGTTTGCACCTAGATGTCGAGAAGTATGAAGTATGAAATATATGAAATGGATCGCCACACGGTGTATTAATAGCTCAAAAATGATTGAACTCTGAAAGTGATGGATCTACAAAGTTCCAAGAGAAAATGATCTCAAGTATGATGGAATTTGGACATTGACATAATTTCTCAATGATCTCAAATGACGATCTACACTGATAGGGCTTAAAAGAAAGGTTCCAAGAGAATTGGACGCCACACAGTTTTTGGATAAAAGGGTTCCAACTCTTTAGTATTGGTGGATTTGTTAGGTCTATAACCCCCCCGGAAACTAACATAGCACCTGAAAATAAGCCTTCACAAAAGGAAATTCCTCTTACAACCATCAATCTCTGGTGCGAGCTGTTAGTTTCAGGGAGTGTCATTTTTTTGAGCTCTCCAGCACTCCAAGATCTTTTTGTTGGGTTTCTCAACGCCTGAAGGGTGAAGAGGAAATATCGGAATGATTCTTTGTTCCTTGAAGATATCGACTCGCGACTTGCGACTCAACTAACAACTTCCTGTCCAACTTGTACACCCCCGAAATTTAACATAGCCCCTGAAAAATGATGGTTGGAAGATGAGTTTCCTTTTGGGATTGCCTATTTTTAGGGGCTATGTTAAATTTCTGGGGTGTATCCTTAACCTTTGGGGTTTCCTAGGCACCTGCCTTGTGCCTTTCTTGCATGCCTCCCGAGGCGGCGGCGATCGGTTTGAAAGTCGCTTTGCAGAGGATGCTTATGACTCTTCTGATACTGAACTTGGAGTCCAAGCCTCAAAGAACTGCAAGCGCAGTTCATGGTCATGAATATGTTAACGAATACCATCATCCAGAGGATCCAATGGAACTGGTATATATAAAGCCACAAGTTTTTGGAATGTGCATTTTTATGGTGGTTTCAAACATGTTTTATTTTCATCCCTACTTGGGGAAGATGAACCCATTTTGACGAGCATATTTTTCAGATGGGTTGAAACCACCAACCTGAACTGCTTGCAGTTCATGGTCATGAATCTGTTTGAATACCATTATCCATAGGATCCAATGGAACTGGGCATACATAACGGCACCAGTTTTTGGTGCTGTGCATTTTTTATTGTAAATGTAGGTAAATATATTTAACATGGGAATCCCTATGGGTCCTATCCGTCAACTCCCATCCTGTCTAGCATATCTATGTTGGAAATTGGGAGGGCTTAAGATAACGCGGCCATGAACCGCCCCCCCAGTTTCCCGATCTATGACAAAAACCAAGTCTGTGACATGAGCAGTAGCCAGTTGACCCCTAGTTATTTGTTTTGTTTTTCTTCTTGGATGAGAATCTACCCAATTTATATATATATATAATAGATATTATATATTATATACACATTTGAGTAAGCCATGATTTTTTTTCGAATCCTGAGAGACATGTTACCAACTTTTAGGATAACTCAGAATATTTTGTATATTTATCGATATTTCATATATATATATATATATATTTCATGTTATATACCTGTTACCTACAAAAAAACGCGGGGTTTTGTGGGAACGCCATTTCTGCCTGATTCAAAACCCACACGTTATCGCAAGCAATGCCGCAATGCCTGACAGCCAAAACCGACCGACCTCGTGTCTAAGGCTCAACTGGGACTCCAAGCTCCAGAGAATCAGGTTTTTGAGCCTCAGAAGTTAGTGGAGATTGTTTTTTTTTGGTTGGTTTTTGTCATCAGCCAATTGTCTATGTAGGGATGATAAAACTGACTCATGAAACATGGCTATCCTTTAAACTTTAGGGGATTACACATGCATGTATGTGTTTTGGTTGCGACTGGGAACAACGGCCGTGTTTTTTTTTGGTGGTGGGCAAACAAAACATGATGATTCGTTAAGAATATGTCAAGGGAATGGTTGGTTGGTATATAGTTTGATGGCCATGGAGATGTTTTTCAGCATCTTCACCTCACATTGCTTTCCGAAAATCAGATGATTTGAATCCTTCGATCGCTAATATTCTCCGAAAATCAATTTCATATATATGTCCTTCTGATTTCATCTAGTCACAAACACATGCATCATGCATTGTCCCATGAAATGGACACCCCCGCTTCATGAGATTCACCAGTGAATCTGGAGATTGTTTCTTATCCGAAGAAGAAAGGACGGTCACTCATGTCACACCGAAGCAAACGGGAAGGAAGTGGTGCATAGATTTCGGACACACCTTGAATGGGAAATTCATCTCTCACCTTTACATGTTTTCTGATTTCAGCGTGTTTGTCAGGTTGGTCAGAAAAAAACACATAACAACAACCCTTTTTTCAGCGATGGATTTTGTCCGAAATGGATGGATGACTGTGGAAAAGCATGGAAAAGCAACACATTGCAGTCTGTTGAATACAAGGATCCATGATCTCTTGCAAGGAGATTCGATTTGAATGCTCAACATTGATAGTAAAATAAACATGGTAGAGTCTTTTAATTCAGACGTTTAATCATATCATTTGGGGGCTTATGACCCTACTAGGATCACTTTTGAAGGTGAATAATGCAACACACCCTGGGTTCATCTATAATATCTAGAAACAGAAGAAGGCATTCTATTACCAAGTTATATCCGATACCATCCATGAAGGTATGGTATATTCACTTACTGTCATAAACGTATTAAATTAAAAAACATATAAAAACCGATCAGTCATTATTGTGGTAAATATACCAGTCCCGTGTATGAGATCGGGGGTTGTCATTAGTAACCATCAGAAATTCATTGGGATTGTGATTCTGCTGAGGTTCATTTTCCTCCTCCCATTGGGCTTCATCGACAGGAACGGGTTTTCACGGGTTGGCATGATGGGCCATGCAGCTGAAATTTTCCAGCAGGTCATACTAAAATGAATGGAAATCATCATTCAGCGTATGGTATATTTACCTACATTTGGTTGATTTTTTGTGGTAAATGTAGGTAAACATACCATACATGAACGGAATTGATCATTCAATTCCCATAATCATCCATGGGACTGGAAATATTTGCCAAGCCATTTCTTCTTGAATGTGGCCATGTTTCACCTAATGTAGGTAAATATACGATACATGGGATCCTATGGGATATCATTCATAAGGGTTTTTGCAGGGTCATGCAAACATCGTTTTATACGAGGTGACAAGGTGATTCAAAGATCAGATTCAAATATGGACAGCTATAAACACAGGCACAAAGAAAGATAAAACATGGAATATAGGATATAGATATGATATGTATACTAGAAATGGCAACTGTAAAAAAGTTGCCCTTGTTGTCCAAGCTCTATTTGTTTGGCCCCGATAGATTGGATAGTGTGTTGACATCACCAATTTCCATATGAGCTCATATACATTATTGCTGCATTTGTTTCCCCCTTCAGATAAGTCTTCAAAGTATATGAAATACCCTCCCCAAAACTAACATGGCACCTGAAAATAGATGGTTGGGAAACTACTTTCATTTTGGGAAGGCCTATTTTCAGGTGCCATGTTAGTTGACCGGAGGGTATATCAAGTGAGTGGCATAGTCTTTAAGTATGAAATCATCAAAAAGAAAGATCACCACTGATCTTAGATTTGCTTTTCATTTTGTTTTTTTTTTCACATTTTACCCTCGTAAATCACGATTCAACCACCATTTGTGGGAAGATTTTATTCTGTCTAACCACCGAACAGTCGCAACTTTAAGTGATTGGTGGCCTGTAGATATTCACCTTCCAATTTTTTTTGGGGGGTGGGCAAGAAATCCTTCAGCTAATGGAAAATTGGTGGTTTGGGGCCCGATGGTTTGGGATTCTTAACTAGCTGGTGGTTTCAAATATCTTTTATTTTCACCCCGAAACTTGGGGAATTTAATCCAATTTGACAAATATTTTTCAACAGGGGTTGGTTCAACCACCAACTAGTTAAGAATCCCAAATTACACCCCGGAAGATTAACATAGAACCTGAAAATGATGGTTTGGAAGATGATGTTCCTTTTTCCAGGGGGTCCGTATTCTCAGGTTCCAGCCGTTAATCTTCCGGGGTGTAAGAATCCCGAATCCCTTTAGGGAAAAATTCCCGGCCTTTTGTTTTGGGTCGGTCCGTTGTCGAACATCTCCGCTTTTTAAGGCGCCGGAAGTGCGGCCAGCCCCGTTAGAGCCGTATTTCAGGCGCTGGGATCGAAAAAAGTCATGTTTTTTCTTCCCCGAGGCTTAGGGGCCCCATACTTATGGCCAGTCAACCGGGGCCCCCATGGATTCGGTACCCCCCCATGAGAAATAAAGCCTGAAAACTAGGGGTTGTTAACCATAGTTGTTCCCTTAATAAGGCCGGCTATTAAGGCTTGATTTTGGGGGTACCTGACATGGGGGTAGGTTGACCAGCCATGACGTAAGGAGGATCATCTCATCATCCCACGAAAGAGCAATGAACAAAAGGGCCCCTGGTTGGGCCAGGGTTATTGTTTGGGGATGAAAAACTACCCAGGTATATAGGGATTATTTCATAAACCATTATAAGGATCCCTATTAACCAACCAGGATTCAATGGAAGGTAATAAGTTTTTTTTTTCGTGGCTCACTTAGTAAGTGGTTAAGAACCATGGTGATCGTAAGTTCGCAAGACCTGGGGGGTTGGAAAAGACCCCGAACCCCAAGTGGCCGAACCGTTTTGGCGAAACAAAAAAATGGAGGTGATTCCAACGACTTACAATGTCCCAGGGATGATCCTCCAAGTAGCTGTTAAAAAATGGTGTTATAACTAACTTCTATAAGTAGGGTTATAACTACCCCACTTATAAGGCCTTATACTTGGGGTTTATATCCCTATTTATATCTCCCTTGTTCCGGGAAGGGAGCGAGGTTCACGGAGCGATGAACCAATCGAGATTTCTAGGATTTGCTGCTTTAAGGTGATAGACCCACAGAATCCATGGGACTGGTAGGTATATTTACGTACTGTATATGAAAACCGTAAAAATCAACCAAATGTGATGGATCATGGACGTCTGAGAGGGAGTTTGTGGAGGCCTTGGCCGCCCTCGCGCACACGTTCCCTGACGATGTCGACAAGATGATTCCGGGCCCAAACAGGAGAAGATCATGATGCAGCTGAAGAGCTGCCATGGGCCGAGAGCTGGCAAGAAGAGTATGTTGACCCTGCAGAGGAGCTGCAGGGAAGAGGAGAAGGAGGTGTGATGGTGCCTATTCTCCATCTTCGACAGGAGGATGAGGAGCTCAAGCATGGTGAGGCTGTGGTGGATCTGGAGCGAGGTGATGAAGAGAAGTCACCTGATGCGGAGAACGTGTGGTACTACACAGTGGGTATATATACTATCTGGGCAGTGGTTTCAAACATGTTTTATTTTCACCCCCTTTTTTTGGGAAATGATCCATTTTGACTAATATTTTTCAATTGGGTTCAAGCCACCAACCAGCCATACATTGATCCTATGGGAGATTTTACTTTCTACCCCAGTAAATCAAGATTCAACCACCAGTTGGGGGAATATGTCCTATTTTTTGTCCAACCACCTGAAGCAAATTTAAGGTTTCTACGCACATCAAATTTTGTGATGCAACCACATTAGGAACCATAAAGTCCCACGGAATCCCAAACAGAAAATAAGCCCATATATAAGAAGGTTTGGGGGGTCTCCAAATTTTTGAGACACGTGCCCATTTGGATCCAATTCGTAATAGATACTGGTAGATCCATTTTGGTTGACAAGTTTGGGATAACGTCTCGGACATTTCATGTTTCTTAGGGGGCTGTAAGATTGATTTCGTATGCCGTGTGGGTACCCTCCTGCTAACATATCCCCTATACCGGGGCACTTTTGAAGATTATTTTCCTTTTCTCCAGGTGGTAGGTGTTAATTGCCTGCAGGAGATAGTGCGGATTCAAAACTAAACCAAGCCAATAATTTTGAACCATAACCTGCCCTTGATTCAACTTAAATTTGTACAAACATATTAGTTCATCGCTTCCAAAAATATCAAAAATCGCCCAACATGTCACGGAAATTTGGAGCTTACAGTAGCGCTACTGTAAGCTCCAAGTTGCCTAGATATTTCGATTCCATGATTCCCAAACAATCCATGGGACTGGCATGTATGGTATATTTACCTACAGGAATGGTTGATGTTGTTATTGTTTTCAAGGTAGGTAAATATATACCATCATCCCATGGATTCTATAGGACCGATTGAGACTTAGAGACGTTAAAAGGCGATGATTCATTTTCTTCAAGATTTTCTTTAAAGGGACCTTTTTGAATCCCGACCAAAAACGAACATGTACCAGGTGATTCAAAGTGGCCTTTTTATCCCCTAATTGGAGGTCACTTAACCTCTTAAAAAGGTCACTTAACCATCCCAAAAAGGTCACGAATTGAATCACCAGTACTTTTGATTAGAACCACTTATGTGATGAAATACATTATATACATAGCCACCTTATAGTTGAACCTGGAGGCTGAAAGGATAAAGAAACATGAAACCAGAAAGGGAACCTGAAAGATATAGCAAACTTGAAAGACATCAGTAAAGGGAATCTCTCTTAAAATATTCAAAACATTTCGTTCAGGTAGCAAATTTGTAGGAGGGAATTCGGTTTTAGTAGGAATTACACCCCCGAAATTTCACATGGAACCCAAACATGAAGGTTTGGAAGATGTTTTTCCTTTTCACATCGGTGATTCTCAGGTTCCATGTCTGTTTTCCGGGGTGTATAAAGACATTTATGTATAGCATTGTATAGCTGAGTTGTTTTTTCCGGAGTTGGAGTTCATTCCCATAGGATGAATGCGTGACATATATTTACCTACGTTTAAAAAGTTTAGTTGATTTGTATGGTTAGGTAAATATATACCAGTCACATCCAGGTAGGCCCCCTACGATCGTGAAAAACATGAGGTTTAACTGTTAAACTTCACCCTACTTATAGAGAGAAGTTAGTTGTAACTCCATTTATAACGATCGTAGGGGGCCAATCTTGATGGATCCTCATGGGATTGACTTGCTACGTCGTGGTTTCAAATATTTCTTATTTTCACCCCTACTTGGGGAAGATTTCCAATTTGACTAATATATCTAATATTTTTCAAAGGGGTTGGTTCAACCACCAAGCAGGATTGACGTGGATGTCTTTTTCGTTTTGACAAACTGTGTAGGTCTAATGACCGTGGCTATGATGACGCTGAAGAGTCAGAGAAACTGAGCGACAGAAAGGCGGCCCGGGGGGTAACGTAGGGGTGGAAATTTTACCCGCGGTGGCCTTTTGGTTGAAGGTTAAAGGCTTCAAATGAACGATGGGGTGCACCACAAGACCCGAAAGTTACATGGGAAAATCAATCAACCCTAAAGATTGACAGGTAGCAAGTCCCTTGGGTGATGGTTTCGGAGTTTCTCCTTTTTTTTAGGGCAACGTTTCAGGTGATGACCTGGCAAACCCTGAAATGCAAAGGGGGAAGGTGTGGAAAAATTCATGAAGGCGAGTTTTTTTGTTGGAGCAAGTTCGATAGTACCCTTTTAGGATCCATGGGACTGGTATATTTTTACCCTACATTTGGCATATAGATCTATGGTATGTAGGTAAATATAGATGATCTAGGTGGTGTTTTCAAATATGTTTTATTTTCATCCCTGTTTGGGGAAGATTCCCATTTTGACTCATATTTTTCAAATGGGTTGAAGCCAACCAACTGGTGATCCTATGGGGTAGATGATAGAAACTTCAGCATTTTGGCCCAACAGAAACACCTTTCAAGATTTTCAAGGATTCGCTGTTCCACACTTGGGAGGATGAACCTTTTCAACCCCAGGATGCAAGGTTTCCTGCTTACCACGACAGGATCCCCGACAACTAAGTTGGGACCCTAAAACATTGGTGGGTTTTCCAACAAAATGGGCCAAACACACCACTTATAAGTAAAGTAAGGGCCCACATATCCCACTTGTAGTAAGGGGTTAAAAACAAAAACAGTGAAACCTGTTTATTCTCGGCATATTTAGAAGGTTCCCCATCAACTCTGTATTTATAACTAGTAAGTATATCTAGTATGTGCCCGTTGGCGAATAAAAAATTCAATTATCTCCTCTTCCAAGGGGGGTGCAGCAGTTATTAGGCGACCGCAAAGATCCCAAATTCCCCCCACAAAATAACCTTTACGACTTTGCCACCAGCATCCAAGTCGAAAACTTTGGATACCTTAAGTCGTTGCATATACTTTCCCATGACGGATCAATAGGAATGGTATATCTAACCCACCTTTGGTTGATTTTTGTGGGTTTTCATGTAGGTAAATATACCATCGTCCCATGGATCCTCTGGGTTTGTTGGGGGAACTTAACATTTCCATCCTCTACCAAGCCACCTGCACTTTTGAGTCGATATCTTTTGATGGAAGATATCAGATATCCTACACCACCTGGGATGTATAAAAACCCGGTAAAATAATAGTAGTTTCTCCATATCAACTGCAGTTTGCCGGCTATTTTTCCATCAACAGTAGGAGGGCAACGTGTCCATGTTGTTTTTTTGGGGGCTGAAATTTGCTATTCGACACACTGCCCAGGCCTACGTGTCGGATGAGTTTCTGAAAGAAAATCTGTCGCTTGGCGTGGGAAAAACAAGCAGGTGCAAACAAAACTAGATGGTGGTTTCAATGATTTTTTATTTTCACCCATACTTGGGGAAATGATCCAATTTGACTATATAATATTTTTCAAAGGGCCCTCTCCTGTATGTAATTCAACTGAGCAATGAAAAAACCCTGGTTGGTTAGGGTATATAGGGGATTATACTATCCAGTTATATAGGGCTTATAACCAGCTCCCTTTGTTTCGTTGCTTTAAAAGCGCAGCCAGGGTTGTGAGTTCCTAATCCTAAAATTGAGCCAGGGTGCCAGGGTGCCTCACTGGCCTGTGAGAAACGGGGCACTCTAGCATGCCATGTTTAGTGCGTGTGTGGAGAAAATGTCTTGCTAATGCTATGTCCCCTTTTTGTCTGGGTGGTGGTTTCAAATATTTCTCATTTTCACTCTATTTGGGGAAGATTCCCATTTTGACTAATATTTTTCAAAGGGCTTGAAACCACCAACTAGTTGTTGCTTGCCTTCCATTTTAGCGTTTTTGGATGGTTTTGTTGCTTTGAATGCTCCAATTTGGTCTATTGTTTGTTTCAACTCGCTTGTGGTTTCAGATTTAACTTTTTTGTTCCAAACTCAACTTGGAGAGATGAGGATTAAGGGCCCGCAACGGACCCGTCAACGTGTGTCTTCTCTTGACCCCCTTTCAAGGCCTCCACTCATGGACAATGAACTCGAATTTGAGATCAAGGCACCTCGAATCAAAAGACTCCCTTGGTGAATGATGTGTCCTGTGAGGGCCAACATGACCCCGAAAAAGAATGTGGTTTATATAATTTTGTGTTTGTTTTTGTTGGCAATTTTTTTACGGAGTTGACCATGGTAAATCACCATGACAAAACAACATTCCCGAGTTCCAACCACCAAGCAAGCAAATTTAAATTAATAGGATCAGCAACCAAAAACTGGGTGGTGGTTTCAGATATTTTTCATTTTCACCCCTACCTGGGGAGATGATCCAATTTGACTAATATTTTTCAAAGGGGTTGGTTCAACCACCAACCAGAAAAAACTCCTGACATTTTTGCCGGCAATTCTTTGGTTGGTGCAAATGTGATCAGCCGCTGATCAGCCATGTATATTCATACTTGGCAAACCTAAGGAAGTCCTCCTGGAAACCCCAACTACCCCTTTGGGTTTTAGCGGGTTTTATAATGTTAACCCGCTAAAAATCAAAGCTGTACAGTAGCTGGGTGGCCGTAAATTTATTTCAGTGTATGTTGTTTTTTTTCGCTGGCGTTTTTTTTTGAATTTCGACCAATTTATCAGATTCGAAGGTCGTTTCCATTTGGAAGAATGTGTATACAACATATTAGCTGGCCATAATTGAATACAGTTCAAATTACTCAGCAAACTTTCAAGTGTTATATAATGTTTAAAGGCTGAATTTTCATTTTGAGATTGGATACGAAAAGTACAGTGTCACATGTTTATTCTGCGTGTTTTCCAGTTAGAATGGTTCTATCACTTTACTCAGTCTTCTGAGGTAGCATTTGGTCACTTAACTTAAATTTTGCTTGTTCGATGCTCGGAAAAAGGATAACATATTCTCTCAAATGCTGGTTTCATGTGAATTTACCGTGCTACAAAGTAAAAATCACCTTAGAAACAAATCCAAGCCTAAGAATTCCCCAAGAATCCCCTAAGAATGTTAATTCGGAAAGGTTTTTTCAAAAATCGCAAACCTTCAACGGCACAGAGATCCAAATCTCAGTACGTGATGCGGTGATGTGGTGATTTCCGACTGTCAGGACTGCCACAAATACACCTGCACCACTTCTGTGCCTCGTCGAGTTTCGCTGATTTTTTTTCCCAAAAAAAGGAGTTTCACGGGTCTTTTTTTACGGAAACCTGCCCTGAAAAAATGTCAAAGTGAGATGTTTACACTTTACACTTGAAAATCCACCAGGAACATGTCAACATCAATGTGTTGCACATATAAAAAATACATATATATATTATATATATTTACATTACTTTATAAACCACTATATATATATACATATGATGTTGATGTTTTGTTAGTGGAGGGTATTCCTGTTGTTGTTTTCTGATCGTAGTCCATCGGGAGCAACTCCATAGTATGGCATTGCTTTCTGGCAGAACATATCATTTCCTACTGTTTTAAATGCATGTAACATCATGCAATTACCACCTTTGGCATGTTTTTGTTGTTGGTACACCCCCGAAATTTAACATAGCCCCTGAAAAATGATGGTTGGATGATGAGTTTCCTTTTGGGATTGCCTATTTTTAGGGGCTATGTTAAATTTCAGGGGTGTAAAATTTTTGATGGGTATCATCTTGATACCCCAAACTTTCAAGAGCCATGTTGTTTTCCGTGTTTTTTTTTCCGACAAAAATTCTTAGTGAAGATGGACGAAAAAATCCTGGGTTGTTTCGTAAGGATGAATTGAGCAATGAAAAAAAGCCAGTTGAGAGTGTATAGGGGATGATACTACACAGTTATATGGGGGATTAAAATGAAATATATATAAGGATATATATAGGATCCCTGGTAAACAATCAATATTCAATCAATATTCAATGCAACACGTATCCGGCCCTTTCCTTCGCCTTCTTGGACCGGTGGCTCGGACCAGGTCCGCTCTGAACCCAAGACGGTGGGCAACTTCCGTTTCAGGTTGGGGGCCTTGTTCTATTCGTTGCGTGGGTTTTCGGGGGCTTTCGGATTAGCTAATTCGCTGGTAAATTCCGGTGGCTGGTTGTTATTGGAAAGGTTGGGAATCCCGTTACATGATCAGATCATTGAAATGGAAAAATGACACGTCAGAGACATTATGATTGATATCTTTATCAGGTAAAAGGTGGTCTAAAAATGATAGACATAAGCATATTTCAATCTTTTTGGCAACAAGAACATTGCGGTATGTTTTCTGATGTGATCTCGTTTTGCCCCACATCTTTGTTGGTTGGAGTCCAGGTTGTCCATTTAATGTCCACGCTCCTTTGTTTCCAAAAGCTGACTTAGAAGGTGACCCCCTTATGGCTGGTCAATCTACTTGTGGCCTGTTCCGTTAAGAAGTGTTTATTAGAATTTATTAAACCCTTATTTCTTGGGGGGTGTTGCTTTCTTTACCGGGGGGTTGGTTGATTAGCCTAATAATACTACAACTTTAAATTGAGTTGTGACTTATAACTCCTATAAGTAGGGGCCTACCTTGTAGATCCTTTTGCTCCAATTCTAAGGCAGTTTCTTCTTCTGATAACTTTTATTTATGGGGCCCTAAAAATGGTTCAGGTTCCACTTCGAACTAGTTTTTTCTTGATTTTCTTACGTTTGGCAGTTCTCAAATTGAACTTGTTCAATGCTTCTCGGGGAAACATTCTACAACTGTTGATGCTGTTGATGAAAGCAATCCTGCACCACCTTGGATGTATACTGTAAAACCCTGTAAATGATGGGATAGACCACCTATCAGACTATCAGCCGGTGCGGGATTTTAGCCATCAGCAGTAGGGTCAATGTATGGTATATTTACGTATATTTGGTTGATAAATCAATGACAGGAATATGACTTTGGATTAGGCCCATTTTCCGGGGCAAACCGTTAAGTTCAGGGAGTGTTTGAACACTTCCGACATTTTCGATGCCATTGCCATGACTGGCAGGTTGTTGATTTTCCCAAGTGGCACACAAAGCACCGGAGGGGCGCAGGCATGTTAGGATTTGTTGTTTTTTGTTTTTCCAAAAAGGGCTGGGATGAAATTGGGTGCCGGAGATTTTTGGGTGTGTGTTTTTTTCTTCTGGATCCTTAGGGAAAAGTATTCACCCCAAAATTTTGACCTTGTAAGAACCAACCCAGGATTTACCGTTTGAATTTCGTGGGCTAAAAGTGGCTCAACAAGAAGGAAGCTGGAACCCAGGTCTTTAAGAAGCATCATTTTTGCAGGAACTATAGATTCTCTAGATACTCCTAACATGACTAGCCGGAAAATTGCAAGCTTTTAGTAGGAGATACTTCCGTTGTCTGGTGAGTTGAGCCCGGGGGTGTATGTTGGTTTGTTTCAACTACATTGCTTATTGAAGATTCAAATCCTGCTGTTCCAGGAAAATCCCTGCAGAGTTGGGAAACCTTCTTTGCAACGCATTTTGCCTTGAAAATCCTAGCTTCGAAGTCGAAGGTCGGGAATAGCATTAACAAAACCAGCTATCATTGTGGATAGATATATTTATAAACAATACCCTGGAAGTCAAAAGACCAATTTAAAAAAAACCAGTCCCCTGGAATTGTTGATCATGAATCCCCAATTAAAACAATGGTCTTTTCCAAAAGACTAGTTATTTTTCATGGTGGAAATCCAGGGTATACATGTCAGTCTCCTTGGATCTCATGGGTGCAAGGTGAACCTTGCGAATCAAAAACGACAACTTGCTGAGGAATCCAACCCCAAAGATGCTCAACGTATGGAATCTTTACCTATACATGAAGACCATATTAAATCTAAGCCATTCAAATGTAGAGTAAATATTCGGAAATACCCTTAAATAAACCCCCAAGTAAAAAACCATGGAACAGGACACGGGGTGGGTGTTTTTAAGGCAGTGAAATAAGCACGAAACATGAAGGCCAAATGTACAAAAGCACCTTCGATTTCGGGGTGCCAATTCAACGGTAAGTTGACACCCTTTAGGACTGATTTGGTACCCCAAACTGGAATGTCCAGGTACACCCCGGAAGATGAACGGCTGGAACCTATAAATCACCCATTTGGAAAGGAATATTATCTTCCAAACCTCCAGGATTATGTTCCATGTTTATCTTCCAGGGTGTAGGTAAATATTACCGTGCGTCCCAGGTTGGAGCATTTAAATGGTTTCGGGTGAAATGGAGAAGTCAGTCGTGCTGCTGCATTTCGCCAGGTTTCGGCATTCGTGGAAGCATATCCTTTGGAAAACTTAGATCCCAGGCGGTTGGGGGGGCGGAGCGGGGCTTTTGGTGGAGTGATCGAAAAGGGGGGGAAATCTGGTTGTTGGTTGAGTTCACGGGATCCCATCAAAATGTCTGGTTGTTTGTTTTTTTTTCCGGAATCCTATTTATTGGGGGGATTTATAACCAATTATTCCACAGGGATCTGAGCCTTATGATAGGGATCCCAAACTGTCATGGTTGTTTTTTTTCTTTTAATAGGATCCCCTATCAGTTTGGGATTTATGACACGTACATTATTTCATAGGGATCTGATCAGATCCTTTTAGAATAGGGATCCCAAAATGTCACATGGTTTCTGGTCAAGTTAGCTCGCGACCGAAAAAAAAGCGGCCGATTTACCCCAAAAGGTAGTTTTTTAGGAAGGGAAATGGGACCCCTTATTTCAGGGAAATTTGAAATCCAGGTTGGTGAAATATTTTAACGTGGCCAGACGGCTTATGAAATAATCCCAAGACAACGGGGATTTCATCCCCTACATACACCCCTGACAAACTAAGATGATGTTTGAACCTTAAAATCACCCATTTGAAAAGGAAAATCCATTTGAACCACATGCCTCCATTCTTGTGTTCCATGGTTAATTGTTCAAGGGTGTAGCCATGGCCGAAAATCAAAGGACTTTGTTTCATTGGGGGTTATTTCAGCCCTTGGAATAAGTGGAGTGAATTTTGGGCCTCTACTTATAACAGGTGGTTTATTTTTTCCGCCCACTTTGAAGGTCGAAGGTCTGTCACCCTCGTTGTTTTTGTGCGATCCGGGGATCACATGAAAAAAGGGACCGGGCTCTGAAGCCATGATGGTAAATTTGGTGATTTATAAGTTTGGGAATCAGTAGATTACCCATATTGAAGGGATGAAACCACTACTAAAATCAATGGTATTTATTTGTTGGGTGACTTGCCTTCCTGCAATAGTGACAGTGCAGTGAATCAATCCTATAGGCTCCATGATGTATATGTTATAGTTACCTACATTTACCATCATCTACCATAAATTTCAACCATCCATGCATAATATATGAATATACCATCGTCCCATGAATCCATCATGAGTGTGTGAAACACCCCCCCGGGCCCCTTATACGGAGGACTTTTGAGCTGAATTTTCACATGCCCATGCCGTCCATGCATGATACATATTTACCCACATTTAAGCTGATTGTAAAATTTGTTTTCATGTATAGGTAAATATACAATCGTCCCATGGATTTCTTTGGGATCTTGTATTACAACCATTGAAAGATTTGAAAGATCACGTTGTTGCCCACGTAAACTTCCAACGTTTGCCCTCACCGACGTTGACTCCGCGCCGCGGGGGTTCAGGTGGTGTTTCCCTGGTGTCAAGTATCAGATCAATTTGGTCAACTGGCTGGACTACCGCCGTAGCATCACCAAGGTGCAGTTGTGGATCATGTGGAACATCATCGAACCGAAGAAGATGTTGAATTTTTACAGCCCTAAAAAAAATCGGTTGGAAACAACAACAACACTTAAAATTCATGGGAGGTATAGTTTGGTTACAGTAATATGTTTTTTTCCGAACTTTCCAAATTTTAGATGATGAATTTTTAGGTTCCAACAAACTCTGAATTTGTGGCAAGGGAACGAGTTTTTTCAGGCAGGATTTCGTGGGATCGCTTCAAAAAAAAGCTCCGAGTTTTGGCAGATGTTTAACGTACCAATTGAAGCTTTTGAAATCTTGGTGACAATAAACTAGCTGGTGTTTTGAAGGGAGCTAAGGAGCTACCTCCAGGTTTCTAACCACATCTTAGTAAAAAACTTGAGGCTCGGAAAAAAACATATAAAAAATAGTCAGTGATCAGGTCACGACATTGAATCACTTGGTGGGATTTTCGTTGATTCAATTGATGGTGAAGAGAAATATGGGGAGAAGATTGGTTGAGATTCGCACATTCATCTTTTGAACATGTTTTTTTGAATATGAATCTTTAAGAGGTGGGAATTGGGATTTGGGAAGCAGTATTGCAGTAAGTCAACCAGTACTGGGATGTCTATGGAAGTTGGTAACTATAGTTTGTAAGTTGGTTTATAAATAACCTACTTACAGGACTTACAACCTACTAATTTCATATAGGGGTTATAATCCATTTGCTAAGTACCAGCAGGACATCCCAGTAGGGACCCCTAATTCCCACCCAAAAAAAGGTTTCCATTTTTGTCAATCGCAGAAGAATCGATGGATTTTGCTCCCCAAAGATGTTTGTTCTTGGTCAATTTTTGTTGGATCGCACGGGTGACATTTCTGAAGTTCAATGAAGCAATGCTAGGTAGGTGGTGGTTTCCAATAATTTTTACCCCACTTTGGGGAAATGATCCAATTTGACTGATAGTTTTTAGATGGGTTGGTTCAACCACCAACTAGTATAACTAGTCCAATTTGACTGATAGTTTTTAGATGGGTTGGTTCAACCACCAACTAAAAATGTTCCGGAATCCCTGATGACCAGAAAGCCTTCTTGAGTTTTTCGAGGGTGATTCTAGGGACTCCGGACTAATGGGACGCCTGTATGGTATTTAGGAATTCTTCTGGGAGTGGTATGGGAATAGTATGGGTAAGGTGTCCCATTATTGGGGGTCCGTGGCTGCATATTTGAATTTATATATTATATATATAATATATTGATAAAGTGCAATAAATCTCTGAAGATGTTTTCCACTTTTAATGAGCAACCAAAGTCATTCTCAAGATCCTTAGCATCATAACTGTGAGACAAGATTACCTCCAAACCGTTTGGTTACCGTTGAATATCCCCCCACCTCGTCTTCGAACGCCGTCGTTTTTTTTCGCCCCGAAAACAGAGCGATAACTGGTCCTTCTCCAAAGATGGCATCGACCGTGGTTGGCATGATATTGTCCGGGATCACCCAGCGCAGGGAAAAAACAGTGACCAAGGGCTCCTGGTGGTTTGCTGTTTTTTTGGGGGATGAAATACTGCCCAGTTTTATTATAGGCAGTATATGGCATTATGATAAGCCAATATACGTTATGAGTTATGATCCAAGAGCTTCCACAACACGTTTCGAAAGCGAACTATGCCTTTCGTACATTCGCACAGTGGTGAACTACAGATATCCTCGCAGACAAGACCTTCGGTATTGACAGCGGCACATTCAGTACGAGCCTTTTTGAACAAAACCAAGCAACAAGGCCGTTCATCGTTTGCTTTGTTTGTAGACATTTCGCATGCGTTTTATGGTGTGCTGCGGCAGCTGGCTTATGGAGCGGACCACTCGGACGAGGATACAGTCCAGCTTTTGCGCCGGCTAGGATTTGCCGAATTTTGTTTGCAGGATCTGGCGGAGCAAATGCAAAAATCAGCGGCACTCGATTCCATTGGATGCCCAGAATTTTTGAAGAAACAGGTACGTGAACTGCACACCAATACTTGGTTTAACCTTTCTCAAGACAGCTCCATCGTGCTCACGCAGCGGGGCACGAGACCCGGCGACGGATTCGCCGACGCCATATTGTCTCTGGTGTTTGCAAGACTGGTGGAACGCCTAGAGCAAAGACTCCATCAATCTGAAGCATTTGGTATGCAATCTTGGAACGGTGAGTATGGTGTTAAAGCAGCGCCCGGACACATACAGGTACCAACAGCACTTGTGGTTTGGGCAGACGACGTTTGTATTTTGGGCGAAGATGCATGTGCAGAAAACATCGTGCACAAACTGAGATTCACCTGCAATACAATGGTCGAAGAGCTTACATCGTTTGGACTTCTGCCGAATTTCTGGCGAGTAATTACTTCGAACACATTTTTGTACATTGATATATTTATGAATTTATGATAATTTATGAATATATTCATGCAAATTGCATGTTTGAGTTGATGTTTAAAGTTTCAGTGTTTTCACTACTAACAGCAATTGATATGGTTGCAATAATCATGGTGTTATTATACTGCATGCATGTTGATAATTCAGTACGATTGTATCTGTTTGAATCCATTAAACAAGAACAATGCCCTAAATGTCTTGAAACAATGAAGGAAGAAATTAGATATGATTTGATGTTTCATTATAACTAGATCATCTAATGCACTAGCTTTAATCTTATTTGTATTATTCCACTCATAAATTTGAAATCTAAAATCATTATATATATATACATATATTATAATATTATATATTTTAAGATTATGAAAGAGACCCAACTTAGCAGGATTAGGTTTTCTGCACATCATGCAATTCCCGCCAAGGAATCGTCCCTTAAGCACGACGTTTCCCCTCTTGAAGGGTTGATCGAATCTAGTATAGGTTCATTCGAGTGATGTAACCCACGTGAAAGTTGAGTCAATTTTCTTGCATCAGACCTTAAACTAGCTGGTGGTTTCAAATATGTTTTGTTTTCACCCCGAATGTTTGGGGGAAAGATTCCCAATTTGACAAATATTTTTCCAAATAGGTTGGTGAAAATCCACCAACTAGAAAATAACCTGCCTGGCAATTCTGCTGGTGACCTTCAAAAAGGATGGTTGATGAGTGACCCTGAAAATGGTTGGCTTAAGTGACCTCCAACGATCGGGGATCTTGTTGCCCAAAGTTGGTTGAGTTGGTCACCCAGGTGAGAGTGGCTGATCTCACGCAAGATACAGGATGGTTGGGATGCCCAGGATGTTGGGATACAGCAATGCTAGTGACTCATGGTTAAAAATGGCCAAAATGTATCACTTATCACTTATCACCCAAAAAACACGCCAACAAAATTGGCTCAGTTAGCCTTCATCAATGGACTATGACGATGTTCCTTTAAGAAGGTCTTGAACAGAAACTTTGATTCCTTCTTGTGGAGGTACAGCTGTTGTTTGGGCCAGGCTTTCAACGAAGGGATCCCAAACGTGACCAGAACAGTGGGTTAGCCCTTTGCAAAGCCCTATCCTCCATAGGGATCCATGGGACGATTGTATATTTACCTATATACAACGGTTAAAAATTGGCCGACATGAACAATGGGGAAATGTAGGTCAATATTCCATACATGGATCCTATGGGTATGGGTATCCATTTGATTTAGAATGGATGCTCATGAGTGACTAAGTTGGTGTTGAATCCGGATCCGTACGAAATCACCATCGCTAAATCAGTGGGCTCAACGTTGTGTCAATGTCAACGTTGCAAGGCGGAAATTGGATCCCCTTGGATAAGTAGTTACATCCTTGCACCCCCAAAAAATGAACACTAGGTGGTGGTTTCAAATATTTTTTATTTTCACCCCTACCTGGGGAAATGATCCAATTTGACTCATATTTTTCAAATGGGTTGGTTCAACCACCAACTAAAGAACAGCTCGCCCTAAAAAAAATGGATGGCACAGGGAGACGATCTTTTCCTTGCTTTTCGGTGACTTTTCGGGGGGCTATCTTAGTACCTGGTACCACATGGTCATGTCGTCAGGTTCCATGATCGGAACGGAGGTTAGATTCCTCTTATTTCGACGGAATGGGTGGGAAGTCAACTGTTCTTTTCAAGGTCGGGTTTTTAGTCGATGCAAAGCTGCAAAATAGCAATGAATCAATCCGTATATTGCGCATAGTGCCTTCTAGAGGGTTATATAATCCCTACCACCTATCACCAGAACCAGAATAGTCCCATTGAATAAAAAGACATAAAAGACAGAAGTCTTGACAAAAAAGACTATGAAACCATCTTCACTCACAAATCCCTGACCCCAAACACCAAACCTCAGGAGGTACGACTGAATGTCTAGGGAAGAGAGTGCCATACTGTTGATGGCAACCAGAAATCCGGCGATCACCAGTTGAGGTTGCTATAGTTTATCCCATGTTTTTTTACGAGTTTTTTACATCCCATCCCAGGTTGTTTGGGGATTTCTTCCATGAACCGTATCATAGAATCCACAAAAAGCCAGGCGTCCCAATCTCCAGAATGCTGGAGACCCTGGAGACCTCTGACCCGACTGAGCTTCCGCTTCCTTTCCCTCCGAGGGTTGGACCTTCAAATACCTTGTATTTTCGTGCATCCTGTCGGGTGCTCCCAAGGTGGAAAAAGGGTGTGGATTTCCAGGTGGTTTTTGCGGTTCTCTAAAATGAAGTTAGAAGTTATAGATGTTTGAATTTCACACGGGGGTTACACCGTAACAGTAGTTGTTGTTGTCATTGTTGTTGTTTTGGTTATAGAAGTAGTAGTAGTAGTAGTAGTAGTAGTAGTAGTAGTAGTAGTAGTAGTAGTAGTAGTAGTAGTAG